>JAODLL010005048.1:0-10766 GCA_026546735.1 Forbesichthys agassizii
TAGATATCTTTTTATCTTTTACAATACCACTAAAATAAATAACAGCATTTTAACCTACGCATTATTGCGCATAAAATTATATGTGAGTCGGACATATTAAAGGGAAGAAAAAAAATCGAATAATTTAAACATTTTTATATAAATTTATAGTAATTCATATCTTTTGATACTAATTAATAGCTGTCAGATTACTTCTGAGAAGAAAACCGCAGTCATATACTCTCTTTTTTCATTACAAATCTTTACAACATTTATATCAGTATGAACATACAGATATTATCCAATGAGTTCAAATGTATCTCTTGTGTATATATAATCTCTTGTAAAATGCTTTTTTTGGAAGTGAGGTGACTCTATGAAATATAATGTATACAGATGTACAGTGCACAAATTGGTCTTAAAATGAATAAAACTATGACACCTTACCTGACTGGGTTGAATTTATTAAGGTGTTGACCACGGGGGTGAGATCTATTGCCGCAGGGTCAATAAACTCGGCTGGAATTTCTGGGTAATAAGAGCAGATCGTACTGGAATTTATACCATCTGTAATAATTCCTATGGCATACATAAATATTATTTATTAATCTCTATCTAGAGGTCATTAGCTAAAAGATGGCTTGTACCAATATAAAAACAACAGGCTGTGATACATATTATGTTAGATAATATTAATTTATGAGCAGTTGGAAGAAGTATTACAGGTATATAATAAATATATTTAATCTTCATTTTGCAGATTGATCTGCTATGTTGTAATGGTCTCTTGAACATGTTAAAATTAAAGAAAAGGTTTGTATGATTCCAGTAAGGTACCTGTTGATAGCAGCATATCTCGTATGTGCCTCTGTTCATGGGGTTTGTGTCTGGCAGCTGAATTGAAAACAAAGTCAATGAATAACTGCATCAATGGCCAGATAGCAGCACACTATTAAACATAGGAAATATTGTAAATATTCTGAAGTAGTATTATGGCTTTGTTTTGAAATTATGCTCCAATAATATACAGACATGAACGATAATATAAATGTCAAAAAGTGACAACACCAAACAGAATTATATATATTTAAAAATGTACTAGATGTATATTGCCAGCTTCAATTAACCTACCTTGGCTGAAGAAAGCAAAGAGCGTTACCATAGCAACCCGAACTGGTAAATCAATCCGAGGATGGGCTTTGTACCTCCACGAACCTGACATGATGTCGCCCCCCCCCAACCTGCAACAAGCACACAGCACACTGGAAGAGACACTTGCTTCTCCTAAAGACTTCGGTTGTTGTTGTTGTTATTGTTGTTGTGAAACGTCTTTCTCTCTGTGATGAAGTCAGCGCAGGAGCTCCTCTGATGCTTGGCGTGTGTGTGTATGTGATTGCGTGCATGAGTGGGTGTAAACGACAGTGCCATCGGGACGTGTCCCAACCCCTGAAGTCAGTGGAATCCTAGATTGTGGTCTCCTGGGGCTGGACGGGATAAAGCTCCACATTCAGACACACAGCAGTGAGGGAGACAAGAGGAACCTCTGTCTTTTAGAATGACAGGCGCAACAGCGGCTTTACTACATTAACAAGTCTGTGTTCTTCCTATAATATCTGGATGAATGTAATACATTCATATTTTCACATGTAACAGTTAGGTGAAGAATTAACATGGATACCGAAATGTAAGGGAACATGCTTGTCTGTCTTTATGCAATTGTTCAAATGAAAATGTCCTACTGACATTGGTGACAAATGTCATTTATATCTTTACATTCCAGTCTTTTATTTGTTCTAACCTCTCGCTGGCTGTTACACTCTGCAAACAGCATCTTGTGGTTTCTAAACATTGCCATTCTGTTACAATAATGTACACCCCCCCCAATGTAACACCACAAACCCAGTTTACCTGCTCCTTGAATCCCAGGCTCCAGAGAAGTGATCCAGCCGCATCCACCCTAAGGATGTCCTGTAGCTGGGCAAGGGCACAGCCTGGCTCCACGCTGGGCTCTGCGGCAGCTCTGTGAGTCTCATTGAGGGTGTGTTTAACAGGGAGGGCTAGAGGTGTAGAAATCCCCAGAGCCATGTTGGCCACACTGTAAAAAACAAATACACTTCTTTACAGGTAACTTCAAGGTACAGATGGCCAGTGCACGTTGCAGAACCACACATTCACACCCCAGCCCACAGCTGTGTTGTAAAACACTATTAAAGGTATAGTCAGCTGGGTTTGCATGGACACTGTTCTGTCTACGAATGGAATCTTTCCGATTGACCGTTTCAAGTTACTTGTTTACATGGGATGTCACCTAATCTGGTCTGGTGTTTACGTGCGCCATCGCAACTTATCGGAATTAATGTTAAAAATGCACACATTATCTAGCTCATAATGTAAAATGACCCGCTAGCAAAAGGCTAAAACCGGCTAGCTGTTAGTTGTAGGTACGTCGGAGAGTGAGGCTATTTGTGTGACTGGTGGAGAAATACAGCTTCAGTTGAAGTCACCGTACTAACTCTCATTCACATATTTGCAACCATCGCAATTGTTTTGTCCAGACTATGTACCATAATACATCCATGCTTTGTACAGTGGCTGTGGAGAAATGTTTACCGGCATCACACAAAACGTAAGTCGGGGCATGTGCATTAGAACCCAACCAGCAAGTAATCAGGTTTAACCATGTCGGGTCATGGAACAGGTTATATTACCTCTCTGCTTCGGAATCAATGTTTATATGGAGAATTTTCATTCAGGTTGGGCTTTTAATGTGATTCCAATGGAAATAATAGGGTCCATGTAAACACAGTTAGTGATTGTAAAATAATACACTTTCTGTCAAATTCCACAAATAGTCACAGTTTGCTATGCCTGTTCTGTGTCTCTCAATCAGATGCCTCTACACGGCCCTGCCTCTCTACATAGGTACATAAACAAGTGTGTGCACCACTTTGTTTATGTTACTTTTTACTGCCTTCACAATGTATTTCCAATGTGTGTGCGGAGCTTCTGAGGGAGCACTCTGTGGCATTGAAGGGAGAGGGGTTTTTGTCAACAAGCTGTCTCCAGCATCGCTGACTCTACCTTAAGTGCATGTGGATGTAGGGATGTAACTGTTATGCTCTGTAGGGGGAGGAGTAAAGAGGAATTCCTTCAGTCAGATGCCGTAGTGGTACAAACATTATTCGTAATACTGTTACAAATAGTCCATACACAAATTCAGAACATTAGTGATTTAACAGACTGAAATATTTTAGTGATCATTTCTTAATAGTCCAGGTAAAAGTGGGCATAATATCTGTTTTGATGATAGTTCTACCACCCCATGTTAGTCTATTCATTTAATTGAACATTTTATGTAAATCAAAATTGTGTTGTTAAAACATTTCTTACAGTGTAGGTAAGTGTGTAATAAGCCACTGGCGTGTTATCGGAGCTGCAGAGAACAGGGCTGAATAGGAGTGAATGGGAGGCTGTATAATGAGAGGTGTTCTCTGGACACTAGGTGGCCTTGGCATGCAGGCCGGGTACAGGCACACACCACTAATTGGCAGCAAAACAGAGCCTATGTTGGAGGCTGGAGCCATGGACAGCTGGCCTGGGAGTGTGTACTGTACTCTAGAAACAATAGAGCTTTGCGCCATCATTTAATGTTGTAATGTAACCACACAAAACATATACAAATATTAATAGTAATACTAGCAAACAATATCAAGTCTATTAAATACAAAATATGCTGAAAATCAAATATTAGAAATATTTCTTTATAATGTATGCTAATATAGATATAAAACATTTTATAAAAGTAAATACAATGCAAGAAATACAATGTTATAATATAGTGTATACCGTACTGTATATTTGCATACTCATATATAATGCTATCTATATGCAAACACCAACAGTTTTCATTTCGGCACTTTATTAGTAACTGGTGCAATTGGAAAGACAAAATAAATAAATAAAAATCAAGTAATACAATTTGCATATTATATCATCAAATCAAGCTATTCATAGTCTAGTACAGAATAGAAATGACAAGACTCCATTTAAAAACTGGAATGAGAAAAATGCTGCCCAGCTCTGAAGGCCACTAGTGTAAAGTTGTCCATAAATCCTGGAAAACAAAATGGAAAGCAACTCAAGCGAATGTGAGGCCAAAGAAGCATTTGTCACCGTCACAACACACCATGCTGTCATGACAACTGACCTCTTCTGTTACCTTAGGTTACCTAAGGTACACGCCTCATTTTTATTCGGTTTAGTTTTTGCGGTCCACAAGGTTGTGGGCAGCTGAAGGAGGAAGGGTTCTCTACTACTTATCTAAGTATATGTCTAATAGGGTTTCATAAATGTGCCATAACACATAGAGGCTTTATTATTAATTAAGCATTTATGCTAATGCGCACAATAGCATACTATTGTGTGATCCTTGGGATCTCTGTTTTGTTGGGAGTACTGTAAATTAATCTATTTCTCGATGTTGTGAAAATGTGAGTAGAGGGGAATGCACAGCATGGCAAACAACATTTGTCTTACACTGCTTTCTAAGCACAAATGGAGGAGTAGCCCTGTAAAATCCATATGTGCGTCATATCTTGCCTGTGATCCAGCCTTTCCACACTGATGCTCTTTAAGTGTGTCCACCCGCCCCGCTTTTTGACAGCCATGCACAGTTACAAGAGCAAGACTTAAAAGCAACAAATGCTTAAAAATTGAGAAAAAAATAATAAACCTGTACTATAAAGGCAAAGGCACAAATAATTAGTAGCAGTCAAAATGTTATGTACTGTAAGATGTATTGATCAGTGCATTGCTCAATATACAGTACATTTATAGTGAGTATGATAAAAGAATAAAACAGCACTATTGCCTCTTTGCCTCCACTGATGTCAAAAAGTGCTCAGTTTTTAATGTCGAAGAATTCATGAACATGTAGTGAGTGCACAGTATAATAATGTTAAACCAGCCTTTTACACAAGTACAGAAACAATTTAACAATCTGTGTTAAAATTCATCTTTTTTTATATCTGTTGTTTTGATAAAGGGCACATTTGGCATAACAACAAGATTATGGCTTTTACAAATACATATTTTTGTTGTAAGCCATCAGTAACATTTGACATTTAGGTTTAGTATCAAAATGATAAAACTTGTACTTTTCTCTAGATGTCTGTCAACAATATACTGTTGAATTTTGTAGTGAAGACAGTTTGTACAGATTGCAGGTAAAGTGAAGTCTACTTTACTGGTGGTGTATTTTTACATAGGAATGTAAGAACTGGGTTCTGCTCTTTGACATCCAAGAAGGACTTTTCTGCACATCTGCCAGCCTATGGCTGTGTGTGTTTGTGTGTGTTTTTGTGTGTATCTGAACAGTACATTCTTCAGTCCTGACCCATTCAAGAGGAGAACCAGTGTATATCCCTGGTTACATGAACAATTACAAAACAGAAATTAGATCTACCTCCAGCCCTCCTAGCGTTTCAAAATGAATGAACATTTTTATTTTAATTGCAGTTCATTGAATCTTTCGTAGTCCTACATACACACCACCTGACTTTGACATTACACTTTCACATGCCACTCTCCACTTACCACAAACAATTATATATAAATGAAGCGTCATTATTTTAATATTATCATTACTACTACTTTAAAAAAGTTCATTAATCTTTTTGGAGTAATAATGTCATGTTTAGTTGCAGTTTGATTTGAATGAGATCACTGAAGCAGAGTTTAAGTGAAACATCAATATTGTAGCTAGCCTTTGTAATCTTAATCTACTTTTTGTAATCCCACATACTTCCAGATTGATACAAAACATAAATTTAACATAATTTGTATTATTGGTGGATACATTATATGAAGTAGGCTAATTCTAGCCAACTACAGCGGATTGTTTTGATTCTATTCTAACCATAACAAACCTATATTTTATTATTATTATTATTATATTGTGATTATTTTATTTAGTTGTATTATAATTATTTTAATTATACTACAAATTTGGGTGAAATTTAAACAGTTAATGGCAACAACATTGTGTTTGCTAGCATCATATTCCTCAGTGTCTGTGTTTCTTGGAATACACTTTGCTTATATTGGACATTTTTTACCTCAACCTCACAAATCTCTGGGCCCTAGTTTCTGGGTAAAGACATAAAGTGAGGTGCACATATCACTATATTGACTTGCACTGTGGCAAATACTGTTTTGCTAATTTTGGGACATCTAGGGGTGGCAGCACTTGTAATAGGGTTAGATAAGATTGTAAATATGATGTAGGCGTGCTGGGGGTCTTCAATTACAGCAAATCAAATTAGCTCCCCTAGCTCACTTTAAAAGCAGTGCCTTCTCTGTCATGCGTACTGTCAATTCCGTAATGGCTAGCCAAAGCTAGCTAAACTACCAAAGTCAGATGATGTAATATTGGCTTTGGAGGAGGTGATTGATATTGTTATTAGGACAACAGGTCTGGTCCTATGAGAACCGTTTCCCAGCGCAGAACATAAAATACAAAAAAGTCAATTCCACCATGCAGACACCAAACTAGCACTCCACCTGATCGTGACTGACACACCCTCTAATGACTGCACAAGCGATGACGTTAGCAAACATGGCCAACAAAGTCACTACGCTTTACTTGCCGGTCTGGCATCATCCAGAAACTAGAGCCCCCCGTGTGAAACAGTAATGTGCCGTGCAAATATAAATACACTAATAGTGTTCTGCATGTATAGATAATTTGACCTTATGATACATACATATACAACCACCAGTAATAAAGTGTTACTATCATAGTAGGAGGAAGTATAAGGGACATCTATACAAATCAAACTTTCTTTCAGGTCAATTTTCATTTTCAGGAAATTTGCATGGCCTAGCTAAAAATGGCATGAGAAAAAAACTATAATTATATGCTCCTTAGCTAATAATCGAACTCGAATTTAACTAAATTGTATGTATGTTTGTATTGAACCCCTAATTGTATTGGCAGGCAATGTAGATTTACCAGACCAAATGTTTGAGACCCTGACTGGTCAAAAATATTTGTGAAATCTATGGAAAATATAAATAGCCTATAGGTAGTATAGTATATACTGTAGAGGCAGGGGTATTTGACCAGAACACATATTCTCACAGATTATTTGATTTACAATTGTCTATGGCATTTCCAAAAAGTTACTGAATTTAATGCTCTAAAATCCTACCTACAGTTGCTGTTGTAAAATAGTTCTATCCACAAACTGTATACAGTATAGACTGTACATTTACAGCATTTGATTAAAACAGTGACATAAGGGCAGAGTTACAGTATCTCATCAGCACAGTCAAGATTTTGCTGTTATTTTTGTGATCCTATATTCCAAATGCCTCCAAACCAAAACTTTATCTTGAGTAAAGCAACCATAAACAAATTATATCAAATCATTTTAAAAATATAATGTGATTTGAGCCTGTATGCAGCAATGCTCTTTGCTTTGAAGAAATTATGACATGCTATAGTTCAGATTATACTTTATGTGCATAAATATAGTTTGTTTCAGGTGTTATACATTCAGTATCAATGTAATACTATGTCTATAGTAAATGCTTTTAGGTCTAAAATGTGATATTTTGTGAAGTTTCTTCTATAAATGATAATTCTTAATTCGTGTCACACTGCCAGAAATATTGGCTCATTTCAGTATGTTTGCTATAAAAACAAATGTCTGAACATCATCAAATCATATCATCATCATCATAATCAGTATCATTTTCCAATAGCTACATCTTACCCTGAGATGATTGTATGACTTCATCTTCAGTTAAGATGCTTGGGTGTTTTATATCCCTGATTTCACAAGCCACAAAGGAGCCAAAATTAAAGTTTCAAATTGTGTCCATTTGCAAAGTTAAGATGTAAACTTGACTGAAATGTTACGTTAGGCATGCCAATGAAAAAGCACAGTGGTATGGAGACAGGATTAATAAATATTGCGTGAAACAAATAAGCTCAGCACAGAACCAGCATTTGGCTGGTTGGTTAGAAACTGGTGGAAAGACTCAAACATTAACCAATGAAATAAGATCTACCGTCTCTGTTAATACACACACATCTTTCTGCCACAAGTGCACACGTGCACAATCACACACACACACATACATATGCGCATACTGTATATACACATAAATACATACACACACAACACAAAAAGAGACAGAAGACTTTTTGATCAACAATCCATCTCCAACCAAACCGCTAAGAATGGTGCATTACCATGCAAACCATGCGGAAAAAAACAATGATCATAATTTTATATAAAAAATAAGTGTTACAAAATGGCATAGCAATTATATGTATCCAGTCAATCTGTTTTCTGAATATCGTCTACACTAAAATAATGCATGCGTCACGTGCGATTTGCTTTGCAGCGATAAAGCTTTTGGGTGTATATATGTATATTCATGTAGTATACTTCAGCTAAAGAGTGCACTGTACAGAGTCTTGCTACACAAATATGTTATGGTTTCCCTTTTTTCTGTGTGTGTGTGTTTGGGGTGGGTCTGTATGGATGCCATGGCTCGGCCTCTGGGCCCTAGTAGACTGTAGACCTTAGCCAAAGCTTCGTAGCTTCGTAAGACTGGTGACATCTACATGCACACTCCACCATTCAGAACACAGCCATGATCCAAAACAATGAATGGACCTTAATTAATGTGCATGAAACGTGCACACTATTGAAAGTAACGGCAATATTCTGAATTGAGAACACAGAATGTGAATGCTGCAGTCAGATAACAACATCCGCATGAGTTTGTCCACATTCTTCACACGCTCCATGCATGTGGAGGAGTGACACATGCATGTGTACTGGCATGATGAGTGTGCACGTTAGCGTGGCTAGTCAGGGGGGGGAGTTCCACACAGCGTCTCCAAAGCCCTCCCCCGTGGACGAGAGGGGCATGGCCCCCCCGCTGGGCGTGAAGGGATCCGTGTCGGTGTCCGTCTCCCCCTCTGCCAGGTAGCTGGGCTTGGGTCGCTCCCTGGTCCAGCCGGACCCCCCCGTGGAACCCCCGTCCGCCCCCTCCCGCTCCCCGGAGATGCTGAAGCCGCTGGGCGAGCGCTCCAGCTCCTCGTGGTTCACCGAGAGCATGGAGAGGGGCGTGTCGGTGCCCCCTGTGGTCCTGCCTGGCCCCGCGGCCAGGCCCTCCTGGTGGGCCGTGTGGCTGTAGTCCTGCAGGCAGCTGATGGGCAGCATGTTGGGCCGCTCGGCGTAGGTGGGGACGGGGGCTGGGCCCTGCTCCAGAGGCAGGTCTCGTCCGCCTGGTAACCCTGTGGGCCCGGCCCGGCCCCCTCCTCTGGGTCCCGGGCCGCAGAAGGGGTGGGGCTTGTGTGGGTGTGGCAGCGGCTCGGTGAAGAAAGAGTGGCGTAGCTCGGCCCCGCCCACCACGGTCATGTGGGCGGAGCCTGCAGAGTCCACCTGGAGGTGCTCTGTGTGCTGGATGTGCATGTCAACAAGGAAGTCCAGCTTCTTCTCCATGTCCTCCACCTATAGGAGCCCATTAGGATTACATTAGACCATATGAGCTCACATTACATTGGGTTAGCCTGGGATCACAATGACTTACATCCAATCAGGCTACATTACATTACATTAGATAAGGAGTATATAGTATATTATATTTCATACTGTACATATGAGCGTCATCTTTTTTCTGGCAACATATTAACTTGTATTCAGTAATATATACATATGTGGGGTAAAAAAACAGGGCTGGGCTGCAGATTCAGCACATTGTTGTCTAATGGTGACACTAAATATATAATATTCAAATTATAATACAAATTAAATACAATATACAATGAATGTGTACAGTGTGAGCAATATATATGTGTTTTTTGTCTTTAGACAAATACAAAAATAATATATTTTTGGGGTGGCTAAGGGCTGGTTCATAGTCTATGCAAGCTACTCACAAACGAAAGTGGTACGCGTGTATTTTTAGCACATAGAGAACGCGTCAGTTGGTGCTCTGAGCCATTTCAGATGAAAGGACAGGCAAAACACATTTTGCTACGCTATGCATCAAACCCTCCTTGCGTAGCTCAATGCGTTTGAAGTCAAGCATTTGTTTTCAAATGTATAGTTCCAACAATGATGCCAGTGCTAAACCATACAATGAAATGTCATACATAAACTGCTAGACTGTTACTCTCCAAGGCTTTCTAAAGATGGCTTTAGTTTAATTTCCCCCACCTGCTCTGCCAAAGAGCTCGTTCTGACTGGATGTATTCTTGGAGAAGATTTGTGGAACACATTTGAGGGCATTTTTTTATTCAGAAACTCTATCATAAATTAGGTTTACATTATGTTTAGATTATGCGTTATATAAGGCATTGGGTTACATTAAGGTTAAGGCTTGGGGTTACATTATTAAATTAGAGTTAAATTAGAATTAGGGTTAGAGTCACATTTGAGTAACATTGCAGATTATATGAACTAGGATAATACAATGCAGTTTGTTAACAAACACTTAAAAAAACTAATATAACAACAAATTTGGGGAATTATTTTTATAAATACCAGAATGTGTGCTGAAATTATATAATCATGAAGCAGACAAATATAGAACTATAAACAAACAATTGTTAGCTAAAACATAACTAATAAGTAATCCGGCCATAAGGCGATAGCCGCTAGCTACTAGCTACCACCGATACCAACAAACAACACGGATCAACAATTGAAAGTGAATTGACGCTGCAACGGCTACCTGAAGAGCAAACAGAGAGACTATCGGCC
>JAODLL010005049.1:0-10766 GCA_026546735.1 Forbesichthys agassizii
GCCTGGTATTCAACCAGCCCAAGTTCTCCCATGTAACCCCCCTCTTCCGAGAACTACACTGGCTCCCTATTACAGCTGTTATCCAAGTCAAGACACTGGTGGTTTAAGACGGTACATAGAACGGCCCCAAGCTATCTCCAATCTATAGTCCGGTTCCAGGCCCCAAAAAGAGAACCTCGGCTGGCCGACTGGCAATGCCACCGTTACGAGGCATCAAGACTCGCCCATCAAAGTCTCGTGGTACCACAGTGGTGGAACGAGCTTTCAGCAACAGTCAGAACTGCAGAAACCCATACCCATCTTCCGAAAGTGACTCAAGACACATCTCTTCACAATCCACCTTGAGACCTTGACAAGTGACCTCGCCACATCTTAGCACACACAATGAAGTCCTGCACTCACTTGTCATGCTCTTATCTGTTTTTGGCCTGGATGGCCTTCAATAGAAGTGCGGCGCCATAAAAAAAGAGCGCGTACTAGTCCCATAGGAAAACAATGGTTTTGCTAGCAACACGTTTCTAGCAACGCGTCTGGGTGTGGTCGCGGGCCCTTATACAATACCACAGTTGAAAATGCTGTAATCTCACCATTAGTGTCGTACAGTATACTATGTTTTTTCTGCACAAAAGATGATTATGCTTTGAATTTGATTATGCTTTACCTGTAGGAAATGCATACAATCCTCAGAGAGACCAAGCTTGATAAGTTCAGCACTTTTGTCCTTCAGCAAGCTTATCCTCTGATGATATTTGATTTCAAGTTGTTCTGCCTCACTCAGTTGAGCTTGCTGTTGAGCTCTTATCATCCCATTCAACTCTGAGCGCTTTTCCTGCAGCCAAGCTATCAGGTCAGTGAAGAATGTCTCGCTGGCCTGCAATGCTCCTTCAGCAGAGAGCTGCAAGATAACGCTTCTGTGTTTAGGGTTATAAAGCATGTTTCTATGTTCTTTTCATGTGTCTAGAGATGATAATGTAGATGATCTAATGATGGCCTGGTGTGTAACCTTTGTGAGCTACTTTTTGGGGTCAACTTTCTGTTCTATTTAGACGTGGGTTTAAAAGTTACATTTAGATTTAAATGATAAATGACAATATGGCAATATATCAATGGTTATCTACAGGACTTTCTGATAAAGAATTTACAATTAATACTATTAAGGAAAAAACTGAACTTATGTGAGCTCATAAACCAGTGTTAACCTGTATTGTTTTCATTTGAAACCCACAGAGTGCAGGCACCACATTGCCGAGTGGCTTACATCATTCTCTACCCATCCCCCACTGCCACGGGCACAGTTTTATGCACGGTTGTCTTTCAAGCCATAACCAAACAACAGTGAGAATGGACTACAGTACATAGTTCTGGGGATTCTATAATACAATAGGAACCACATTTAAATTCAAAAGCTGCCTGAATAGGTTAATATGTGGTGACAAATGGTGCTGTGGTAGAGCGGGTTGATAGGTGGTCAAGAACTAGCTGGTTCAAACCCCACTAACTCCTCACCAAGTGTTAAGGCATGGCTAAAATCACAGTGTGTGTGTGAATGGGTGAATGAGAGGCAAATAAAGTGCTTTGGATAACAGCGCTATATAAATGCAGTCCATTTACCATAATACTAAATGGAGATACTATTGCATTTGATGACTATATAATGTATACCGGTAGATATTATTAAAATAAGCTAATATTGTCCCCTCATTTTCATTTATAAGTGGGCTACTTTCATTCTTAAGTATGACACCGCTCTTGTTCGATACATGCCCATGGGGTTATACCTCTATTTGAGAAACAGTACAACACGGGACATGATATACAAGGCAGGAGTGGGCATAAACATTGTTGATCCTGGTCTGTCAATTAGACCTAGCACTTGAATATGTGTCATTGCAACATCAATCTGCAGGCAACACCACATAGGCACAGACCAGAGCCATGGAATGAACAGTTACGCCAACGGAAGTTTGAAATTCTAAACGGTCACATGGTTCATGGAGAGACAAGACCTATGGCAAAATAGTTCCAGGAAGTGCTTGATGGGCAATTTGAATATATGTATATATACACATATATAACTAAATGTTTTGTTTACGTTGAAAATAGAATTTCTAGGGTACTTTTAGTATTTAGGCTACTTCCTGGAACTATTTTGATGCTCCGTTGCTGTGAAAAAATGGTCCATTTGAGTGAACAGAGATTACGTAACTCTCTTTACATGGCTCTGGCACAGACTAGAACAAATATAAACAAATATAAACTTCAAATATACATACACATACAATACTCATACACAAAGGCCTTTTTGTCCCCTGATGTCATGGATTACCTCATATGGTTCCACTGCCTGTTGTAGCATTGTCAGCTCATTCGTTCTCTGTGCAATCTCCTCTTCAAATATTTTTCCTAACTTACTCTGTTAAAAAGAGGATCACACTAATCAGCATAGACCATAGGATCAATGTCCCACTACACATATGATTTAATATTCATGTTATTAGGATTTGTTTCTATAATTTATCATTGCTTCACTTTTGATTATGGCCTATGTCCTCGATGAATGTCAATGAAATCTAAATAGATCTTACTGCGACCTTGGCATGTTCAAATTAAACCTTTAAACTCCAATGAAGTCATAAGGTGCCAATTTTGCCTATGCATGGCTATTCATTTTTTGTAATTCAAAGTAAACCTGTATACCACCAGAAGGGGCAATATAATACATATATGAATGAATGAATGAATTAATACATACATTAATTGATTAATACAACATAATAATAATTATTATAATAATAATATTAAGTTGAACAACAAATTGCTGTCTAGTTTCGATACCCTGCCTCATTCTGTGTAAACGCCAGGTACGTTAGACTTTTAACCCTTTTAGCATACCTGTTTTTCAGACTTTGCGGCAGCTGCTGTGATTATTTCATGGTCTTTGTGGTCGTCGTCTATAATGCACAGGGGACATATGCACAGCTCATCTGTCCTGCACCATACCTCCAGCGGCTTGTTGTGCGTGGGGCAGACCTTCTCCCCCAGGTTCTCTGTGGCTTGCACAACTCTATGGCGCTTTCCCGGTTGAAGCTCTTCATGCTGGTATACGTGAAATTCACAGTACGACGCCTGGCAGTCTATACACGACATGTTTGCTTTGCGTTTCCTTCCGACGCAGGCAGTGCACACCACGTCTCCGGGAACAAGTTCATCTTGATCTGGGGCGTCCTCCATGCCCGCATAGCGAAGTTTTTCTACCATCTGGGCCACGGCGAGGTTTCTACTCGTAACAGGTTTGGGGCTGAATGTCTGTCTACACTGAGGGCAGCTGTAAGTAATTTCTTCGTCTTCCTCCTTCTGCCGTCGGTCCCAGTAGTCTCCGATGCAGTTTAGACAGAAGTTGTGACCACATGGTATGGTCGTTGGGTTCTTGAGAAGTTCTAGACAGATAGAACAGGTAAACTGACTCCGCGTCAGTGGGACGTATGCCTCCTCCATGGTCACAGACAGACCTCGTTACACAGTAAGATACCTTTTGGTGGTGGTGATAGCTGAGAGACTGCGCTAGCGTAATTTACCGACCAAACCATAACGACGAACAAACACTGCGCCACTTAACGTCCTTCTCGATTCTACATAAATGAAACTTAACCAAGTAATTTACCGGCCAAACCCTAACGACGAACAAACACTTGATCATCTCTTAGTGGTCCTTTGACGTGCGCAGCCTCACCCCTCCTCAAGATAAACGATTTCAACCATTGATTCAAGTTTTATTTACTTTGATTTACCTATAATTGAATTGTGTTTTTTGAAGTAAAATCTAATTGTGTTTATTGTTGCTTGCTTACGTTTACCAAACCGACCGAACTAAATTGCAGATGAAACTGTTAAACATAGGCCCTCATAAACGAAACTTAACTTCGTCCCGTAAATGCAAAACATGAACACTATGGGGGCATAGTCATAGAACCCTGTTCTTTCACACAAACACTATTGATAATCTATTTCCATATTGTAGTAGTCCATCATAATTCCATCCATCCATGAATCCACGCTCGCGGATCTGCAAAAACTAGTAAAAAATGCAATTTGGTTTATTAGACTATTATTTTGTTTGCTTATACTTTAATACACAAAGCTCAATCTAACTAAATAGCAAATAAAACAACAATTCTCAATTTTGTCAATTCATTTTTTTGCTTTTATTAATTTACTACGTTATTTACAGTAAGATAATTATTTTTATAAATGACAACTGCCTTACCTGGTACACATTTGGACATAATAGGGCAAGTGAAGTGAAACCGTAAAACAATTGTAAATTGCAATATACTGTAGTAAAAGTGTAATACTATAATTATGCAACAGAAATAACTGATATTAACACACATTGCTATTAAGTATTGATGATGTTCTTTTTCTGATACAATATCAGCTTTGTCACAAGTGATACAATTCCACTCCTCTCCTTGACAACCTCATGGTTGTCATGGTCATCATGGTGATGCTTGCTGTGGGTCAATGTTCTCTGAAGCTTTTGCTGAAAGGAAAATAAATACTTATTATATATTCTGACCATTATGATAATTTAGTCTGGACATCAGTGTTGAAGGTGTAAAGCTATATTAACTGCTGCTTTATTTTCATATGTACCTGATCACTGTTGCCACTTGATTGACCAATGAAAGGCCTATAAAGTCTGATAAACAGAGTTAGGTGCAATTCATGTGCACTTTTCTTTGGCAAATCATTGAACCCATTATCGTTCATTCTGTACGTGAAAGGACAGCACTTCCCATAAAGCTGCCTGTCAGTTACACTATACCGGGTACACAGTTTGACCGCAACCACCCCCCCATCATCCTTGAGCAGGTCTTTCTATTTTCATGAGGTCTTTCTATTAACTGTATATAACGGGAAGGTAAAAGCACACGTATAATCCATGTTCTGGGTTAATGTTAAGCCGTCAATAGAACACCTTGTCATGGGGGCCTCAGAACAAAAGCCTCATGAATGTGGGTTTAATGCGAACCAGAACCACACCTATTGTCCACGTACATCTTTACGTACATCTTTACCAATGTGAGTGTACACGTGCATTTGGCAGTTGCATTTGGCATGGTTGCGTGTGTGTGCGTGCTAGTGTGTGTTTGAGTGAGTGCGTGTGCGGGCTCGTGTGTGTTTGCTGGCGCTTGTGTGCGCACGCACGCACGCACACGCTAACCTGCGACCAGCTTGCTCATGCGTGAGGCCTCTGAGGCCAATGCTTGGGAGATGCCCATGATCCTCTGCTGCTGCTGCAGAACAGAGTCCAGCTCGCTGAAGTCCAGCGGTGGGCACCAGCTTGACGAAGACTGCATGTTCTGAATGCTGTGATGAGACACGCACGCACGCACACACACATTAACAGACATGAAGACTCTAGTGTATGTAGATGTGTATGGATTAAATATACAGGTCTATATATCATCTGCCATTGGCCTGATTGTTTTCTAAACGGGTGACAAATGCTTTTTGCATTGAGGAGTTCCAGACTGATGCTCGTGACATAATTACATTGAAGCTTGTGAGAGGCTAGGATAATGACACACACCAGGTTCCATCTCAGTGTTTCCATGAGATACATACATCTGCCATCATCTACCTTGATTTAGTGAGGAGGTTCTTGATGCGTTCAGCCTTGCGGCATCGCTCCTCCACCTCCGCGGGACTCAGCGGCTCTTCTGGGTCTGAGTCCACATAGCGTTCTGGGATGGAGACCTTCCGGGGTTTGGAAAGCTGCAAGGGCGGGGGCCAGGGCAGTCAAGACGGGGGCATACACTTCACAGCCAACCCCACTGCCCCACTGCCAAGCGCTATTGGGTACAAAATCCTGCTTGTGCTTTTTTAAAATGTTAATCTGACCTGAGTCAATAACCTGCTATGGGTAAATATGCCTGCCTATGTAGTTTGTGTTTCACATGGTTATTATTTTTTGTCTATGCTCAAGTTATTCCAGTCATGATTCAAAGTAGAATGTCACATACTCTTGTATTAAACATTACATTATGTTGGAATTTTCATTGGATATTTAGTTCAGCTTTAGACACAACAGGACCTATTGAGTCATTCCATATTTGTTCAATTTTTAAGGACTTTTATAATATACAAATGAAAACAGGGCCAAAACCCACTCATTCTCTCTTGTTGCATGTGATCAATGTTCAGCTTATGATATAGCCTACATTGAACAGAAGCCTATAGAAAACTAAAACTCACCCCAAATGGATTGAGTGAGTTTTATACAGCTACCTAAGCGGGCGGGGGGGATCTTGTATAGAACAGTCACTATACCTCAAAGCTGATGTCCAGGTTGCAGTCAAGTGGCTCCACATCTTCCTCCACAGCAGGTTTTGCTGTCATGGCAACCCACTCATGTGATTGTATCACTCCTCGCACCTCGTCACTCAGACCTTCTGCACCTTGTTGTCGCTCCTGTAATGCAAGCACCTGTAGGAGGTATAGGTGGATGGGACTATGAATAATGAGCAGTTCTTGAAGTGGTGCTTTGCACCGTTTACCCGGGAGTTCACTTTTACAAATACCAAATAATGTAATCTTGTTTCTTTAAGTAGGCAACATGTGATGACGGTTTTTCCTTGAGTATTGTCATGATGAACAAGACAGATGTGTTTCTATGCAGTATTTATCGACTATTTGAGGGCTACATTGTTTACCATTACAGGAGGAACCCAGAAAAAATTAGATTTAATTGATTAATTAAGTTATATGTATCTCACACAAATGTACCCATTAGTAAATCTAAATATTCAGCTAAACATTTCACATAGACTATGAAGTTTAAATAAAGTAATATATTTACACAGGTACACATAATCACACATTGTATTGCATTGCAGTCAAGTAAAAATGCGTTTAGATATTGTTTGTGCTTGTGTGCGTATCATCTTGTGGATCGTGGCACAGAAACGTTCCAGCATGCATGTTACATTTTCCTGCAGTCGGGGGTGATGTGTTGATGCGTCCTGCACTGCACACATTCAGTGACTTGAGCCTAAGAAATGTGATTGCACACAGAAACACCTCATGCATTCATTTCTCCAACCTTAATGGTAAATCAAAATAAATAAAATAAAACTACAAACAAAACAACCTTAGATTCTGAAGAAAGAAACTTTATTAAGTGCAAACCTCTACATGATTAGAAAAGGAACATATTGTGCAAATAGGAGTTGTGCGTTGCTCCTGAATTACACGTGATTAAATATTGATTAGCAGTTAAGTTCTCTACATTTCTACTGTTGCCTAATGCTATCCCTCAACTGAGTTTGTTTTCTATTCTTCTCGAAACCAGACACAAGGTAGTGTGGATAAAAGCAACATGTTGTATTCCAGTTAAAACTAGGAGAGGTCAGTGGTTTTGACAGGATTGCAAGTTTAGAATTATATAGAGAATTGTCAACCATAGATTTTCCCCCACGTAAACCAGGTAAAAACACCACTGTCTGTGACCGTGTCCTTCTTACCTGTTTACTGTCAGGGATTGTCCAGGTGCAATCGTTTCACTCCTAGATTTGATGTTCAATATTGTATCATCTGTTTCTGCATACCAACTTACACAAACAAGTTCAAACCTCGCTCTAAATGCCATCCTGGCTATACCTAACCAATTGATAGAAAAATAACATTGTTAATATAAAAAAAAAGATGTGATCAGGTAAATAGTAAATGTAAACACTTTACATACTGTATGCTGATGTGGAGCTAGACTAAATCAAGGAAAATAAAATGTGCTCTGATCACTTTGGTTCTAGGAGCTCAAATCAGGAAATATAAGGGCTGGATATAGGGGTAAGTATTACATAATTAATCCATATTGATTATGATAAAGTACTTGTTATGGATTTATGCTGCATAACATTTTAGAGATTGAAGGGTCAATTAAAAAAAATAGATTTTTTACAATCGTACACCAAAGTGAACAAGTCACCCTTAAGATTATTCCTGTAGGGGTGGATTGATATAAGAGAATTAGCCATTTTTCTAACTTTTGCAGGAATAGTGTGAGACCCGATCGGAGATGCCAATTCATATTGTATTATTGATCCTGATGGATATGCTATCTAAAGATCTTTGAGCACGTCATGTCAATAAAATGTTTTCCCCACAACATGTCATCGGCTAGCACGTTATTTGTTGCCTTTAAACTGTTGTGGTGTCAGATTAAATGTTGAAAATACATTCAAACCTTAAAAACAAATACAACTATTATCAAAATTGGGTCATTGCCCATATCGTAGTCTGATTATGCACCACAGCCTTAATATCGTCTCACCCAGATGACTTGACATTCACACCAAACATACAACACGCACTCTGGTTGAATGTATAAGCAGACTATGAACACGCTAGATATGTACGTTGTAAATGTGCTGAGACACGGCAGAGCAAGATAGGTTATTTCTTGACAATGTGCTGTTACACACGGAGCACACGTAGCCCTGTTAATGCCAAGAGGGCAGGCGGCCATTACAACAATCTGGTTATGAGCCTCAATTATCATCAATCAGCAATTATACATTATGGTATCCATAAAGGTATACTTTGACAGTTGTCATGTCATGTCAATAGTTGTCTATTTTTTTACTGGTCAGGTGGGGTGTGGAAACAAATCAACAAATATTGATAGATGGAAAATCCTTAGTTTTTAATGTAACTATATTATTTATGTATTATTAACTGATGTGTGTGGGAGAGTATTTTTGGAATCAGTGTTTGTAATATTTTCTATGTGCATTTCTCAATAAAAGAAATAAAAAGTAGAGTATGTTTCTTGAACTGTGTTTTGAGCATTGTACTCCTGTTATATTTGCTGTTAGAGCTGGTACTGTCAAATTATGCCCATAATAAGCATAAAGCATGTCTCTGTTGACACACCCTTCCATATAAAACGTTGTGTCACAGAAAAAAGCAAGCGTAAAGCTACAGTAGAAAGACCATGACTGAAAACAAAGGTTGATTCAGATAGGAGGCTTGTCACAAAGGCAAAGGGATTAATTGATCATCAACTAAACAAGGCACTTAAAAACCTATCTGACATGCGGGGAGCTGCGGTCGCGATGTGATCGCAGCTCCCCACATCACACCATCAGAATGGCCTTCTGTCACTATCATTTCAATTCAACCTGAAACCATTTATTTGCTCATAGCACTTTCCAATATTACCCAAGTCTACAATATAACGTATATACCAAATCTCTACAAAATAGAACTGTACAACTATATACTTAAAATATCACTCAGTAAATAAATAAAAGGTATGTCAATTTACAATAAACTGTGAATTTACAGTAATGGGCTCTTGGTCTGTAAGACAATAACAAAATGACAAAGGGCAAGAGGGCAGAGGTGCTGCCTTCAATCCTCTTCAGTATGCAATGATTCTACATTCAGAGTTGTGTCAGTGAGGTCCCACCAGGGGGCAGTAGTAATCAGAATCACTTTAACCCTTGGACCTATAAAAATAATAACGGGGCGACTTTGTCCCAGTCCAAAACCACTCACAAGCTCCTGCCTGATTCCTCAAAGTAGCTTATGTGCTCATGTTTACTCCAACTGTTGTTTGGGAGCCATTAGGTGTTAGCCACAGTTACCGGTTAGCCAAAGATGTCCTGCGTATTAGTTTGTTAGGACATGCAGCTAACGCAAACACCATTACACGAGCACTACAGTGTTAGCATGTCACAGCAGCACATCTCTCTGCCTGGTTATTGTGTAGCCGGGGGCTGGAAGGCAGCGTAGCAGCACTGGCCGTACTGGTCCCTGTGTCTGCCGCTGCTACGCAGGGGCTGGGGGTAACATACGGAGGCCGCGGGGTCCCAGTTGGGGGGGCTGTGCTGCAGCCTGGAGGAGGAGGAGGAGCGAGCAGGGGCGTAAGAGGCGCCCGCACCGGGGCCCGCGGAGCAGGAGCGCTCGCCCTGGCTGAGGTTTCTCTTGCGCTCGCGCACCAGCGCCCTCTGGTGGCGCTTCATGCGCTCCAGCTGCTCCTCGGCGCTCATGCGGCCGCGTGCCTGGGGAGCTGACACCTGCTGGGCCTCGGCGTACATGGACATGCACTCCAGGGCACTCCTGGGTCTCTCCTGGGCAGAGGAGGAACGGTGGAGGCAGAGGAAGATGAAAAGATACACCAGGAATTTAAAAGGTAGAGAGTGGGGAGAGAAAATAGCTAGCATACATGAAACTACATTAGCATGCAAACAAACTAAGTGACTCAAACCTTTCTTGGCCATAATGGAACTGCCGTGACGGTTGCTAGCAGTATAGGGCATGACAGCCTGTTATCAAACCAAGATGGGCCTTACACATGCATTACAAATCAGCTAGTAAACAAAAGCATGTTTGATACATCGATGCGTGGACAACACTTGCCCCTTTTAACACTGCTCTGCGATGTTATACTACGTACTACGGCATCCATGTAAGAGCCAATGCTGCTGTGTGGTGAAACGGCTGACAGCGTTGCTGTGACAGGGGGAAGATGAATAGCGAGGACATGTTCTACTGTATACATCCTGCCTCTGATGCGGTGACTCACCCTGGCTGCAGCTCCGCCTGGGCCTCTCCTCAACGTGACATAGGAGGAAATGGAGTTGGACTTGTTCAGCCCGGGTGACGGGCCCAACGGTCCTGAGACACACGTTAGTTCAATTTTACCTCCGTCTCCTCATGTGATGATGACACACGGGGGGGGGGGGGGGGGGGGCATG
>JAODLL010005050.1:0-10766 GCA_026546735.1 Forbesichthys agassizii
TCGAACCTCAGATTGAAGAACAACAGTGCGGATTCCGTCCTGGTCGTGGAACAACGGACCAGCTCTTTACTCTCGCATGTTTGTCTCTCATGACTCCACTTCTTTAGTTGAATTTGATTTGTTAATAAGTCTAATTAATGAAATAAGCTCCCGTGTTTTGTCTGAGTTGTAACACGTCACCAGCGATGGTGTATTGTTTATACCTAACGCACACACACACACACACGTTACTACAGCATTTCTCACATTTCTCATCTGAAATCGGCTCATTGTTTACATAAGTGTGTGTTTATCATCACATCATGTTGCTCTACATTCTGGGGAAGGTCTCTCCTCCAGTGGACCTGTCCATCACAACTGACCGTGAAGAATCTCACTCAGCTGTCAGGCAGGCATCATCAGGCTAACATTACAGCAACCAGCCATGCCTGCATATTCACCTTCTCCCAGTGATAAGGACACTCCCGCCTAGAAGCAAATAAGAACCTATACATTCCGACCCATAAGCCCGGATCTGAACAATATCCATGCACCTACATGATCTCACCAGCAGATGGCGAAATAAACATTTTAATGAATTAATAACAAGAAATCTTACATTTGTTCTCCATCACTTTGGTCCAAAATGTTCAATATATTTAGTGTGTTTTCTGAAGTGAACTATAGGCTACTGTTTTGATGACAATGTTGCTATTATATATAGTCTATATATTTTGTCTACACAATATTTATATTGGTTAAAAGTGCAGACTTTTATATAATATAATATAATTAAATATAATATGTATATTTGTATTTCAACAGCACAGTTACACATCACTGTATGTGGGCGATTGAGGGCAAGATATTGGACATCATTTTACATTTATGCTTTTTCTTTAGTGATGTACTAAACATAACATGTGTTTGTTGTAACAAGGTTTTGTGGGAATATATGAACACCTTATACCAAGGGAAAGCCTGATTATGTCCCTTTTAAACGGTGCCACATTTGTAAGGATCGTGCATTTTAACGATGAGTATGTAGGTTGCCAAACCGCTTAGCATTAACAGTAGCGAATAACCCCACAGCCTGGCACCTCCTCCTCATGCTGGCCACCACGGTTACACTGCTGTGGGATGGCATTAAGTCTCTTATGAGCTCTTATTAGCTAATTGTGTCTTATATTAAGTGTAGTTATATATTTTTACTAGAAATTAGACAAATATACTTGTAAGATTTCGATGTTTTGTAGTGTTGGTTGGTCTACCACTTCTCACATTCTCCATCATAGATGAAATAAAGCAGTTGTATAATCATTTGCATGAATGTCCCAAAGCATTTGTCATTTGATTAAAATAATTAGATATTGCTTTTATGAGGTGTCTTTATGTGGAGGTTGAATAAGTATTTTATGAATTTTGATTCCCATCTGAGAAATATACCCAAGTGACTGAGATAAACTATAACATCAAAATTAAACAAAGGAAGTTCTAAACAGTCACCAGATAGCCTCCAGTATATGCTAGAAGAACAGGTCTGTGTATGTGGAAAGGGTGATATGTAAATAAAGTGTTAAAACAAGCAAACTTTCAGGAATTTAACTGTTCAACTGTTTTATTGAATCCCATGATCTATGTGATCTGCTCCCACACCAACGCATCATCCAGAAAGGCTGCAGTTCCGTGTGGAATACCCTGACTTGGCAAAATACTTCCGCATTGTATCGACAGGTTTCCCGGTCTCAGAGGCCATGAGGTCACACCTGAGCGACCTGGTGGGCAAATCAAGAACAACATCATCATCAATGTAAACAGAAATACAACATAAAGCCAAAAGAACAATCATGTATGGCCGTGAAGTGCACAACGCCATGGTGTCAGCCATATATTGATAGCTAAGATTTTAGCTAGCCTACACTTGGAAATGTCATTGAATTATATCCATCGTAGTTGATGGCTCGATATATACCAAGTGAGTCAATTTAGATTTTTCCCAATATTGAAACATTTCTGATAAGTTGTGACTTCAAATTTTGTGTGAAAGCGAAAATGATAAAGAAAATATTTATAAATAAATGTGTCGTCATTTTTAATCCATATTAGAATTTATCAACTCTATTTAAAAAAAAAAAAAACAGCATAACTTCCACCAGTCATACCAAAGACAGTTATTTGCTTTTAAAAGTACTTTGTAAACTGTTTATAAAACTGCAAAAATGCTCTATATATTATGTTATATAATATCATTATTATTAATATTATTATTATTATTATTAAAACTTGTGGCTCGTACTGCAGACTGTTTTTTCAGAACACCACTTTTCAAAGATGTGCCCCAGGCACAGGCTGTATCGAGTGGGAAGATGTAAATGTTTATCATGACGTTCTACTAGGCTACATGGAGTTTGGCCGTGCATTAGGCTGTATTGAGTGGGAAGATGTAAATGTTTCTTATGACGTTCTACTAGGCTACATGGAGTTTGGCCGTGCATTAGGCTGTATTGAGTGGGAAGATGTAAATGTTTCTTATGGCGTTCTACTAGGCTACATGGAGTTTGGTCGTGCATTAGGCTGTATTGAGTGGGAAGATGTAAATGTTTCTTATGACATTCTACTAGGCTACATGGAGTTTGGTCGTGCATTAGGCTGTATTGAGTGGGAAGATGTAAATGTTTGTCATGACGTTCTACTAGGCTACATGGAGTTTGGTCGTGCATTAGGCTGTATTGAGTGGGAAGATGTAAATGTTTATTATGACATTCTACTATGCTACAAATCATCAATGTCCATAAGGTCAGGGGAATCTTATCCCTTGAGATTGGGTTATGATTAACATTATGGCTAGCAATATTAGCTAGTTATTAGCTAGCTAGTGAGTAGACTAAGCCTCTGTGATTTGTTTACATGTGATATGTAAAAGCCATGTCAACATCAAGTAATTCTTATGTATAAATACCAAGATTATATATATAAAATCAGACAAGAAAACTTGCAAAGCAAGACAAATGCAAGGGGTGTCTTGTTCCACAAGGGGAGGCATTTTACCCCATCGACGGGGAAGCCCTTTACTAGATTATACATTTACTTTAATAATAAAGTTGTATATATGTTTAATTAAGTATACTGTCTGTGTACATTTTATAGTGATATTTAAATTATATATATCTCAAATAATATGGGCATTGTTCTTAAGGGGGGGCGTCTTACCCATCGGTCTTACCCCATGCTACCCTACTCTATTTAGTTACATATTTGCCTATCGACTACGCTGGTAGAAACATCACACTGCAGTTAAATATATAAACAGTTTTATGAAAGACTTTGCCCTCCATCATATTATGGGTTGTTATCAGGGCAACAAAATGCTATGACACTACACTAATCTGTGTAAACTGAAAACTTGGAACAATTTATCTTTCCTAATTATAATTTCCTAATTTCTTAAAAATATGTTTTAAGGAGTTGGTCTACACATTTCACATTTTCTGTTATTGTTCATGTTTGTGTTTGTGTAATTGCTCCTGAACACACCAGTAGCTGTAAAACTGGCATTCCGGGTTTGCCGCACATTTCTGTTGACAACTTTTTAAGCTGCTGGCATAGCGGTTAGCAGAGACTAACTTCCCCTTAAATTTCAGGCCTGCATAGACCTGCGTGTTGCAAACTGGAGAAAATGGGTAATCTGCAATACCTGGAGAGACATGAATGCATGTTAGCACACATTAGTAAGCTAGCCCACACATTAAAGTGTAACTGCACCCTAAAATGTATTGTTTGAGCTGTAAACAATATAATAGGATTGATTTGTGATGAGGCACATTAATTAATATTACACTATTCCCACGCAATTAAGCCCTCTTAATCTAAGATGTTAGTAAATCTGACCCTTAGTACGCTTATACGTCATCAAATTAAAATGTTGATGGTAACGTTAATGGGGTGTCCCCCTCAGCTCCTTGAAGCATTTTTCAAAATTGTAGTGGGTGGAGTGTGGCTCAGAGCTGGGGTGACGTTACACATTAAAGGTGGAGTCAGGCTCAGAGCTGGGGTGACGTTACACATTAAAGGTGGAGTCAGGCTCAAAGCTGGGGTGACGTTAAACATTAAAGGTGGAGTCAGGCTCAGAGCTGGGATGCAGTTACACTTTAAAGGTGGAGTCAGGCTCAGAGCTGGGGTGTTGTTAAACATTAAAGGTGGAGTCAGGCTCAGAGCTGGGGTGCAGCTACACTTTAATAGGCTACACCATAACACACATTAATAGCCTACATAGTAACACAATAACAAAACAACACTTATTAGCACATATTAACACACAGCTTTTGTTAATTAACACGCATTGGAGAACACCTTTGTTGAGTCCAAGTCAAGATTGAGTCCAAATGTGATTATAATTTAATGAAGGCTCGACAATAAGCGCCGTCAATGATAGACTACATATGAAAACAACTTTAAGTAGGCTAATGTTGTCATGCCCGTAGGCAGCCTATAATTTGCTTCCTTGAAAATGAGCGGTATTATAAGAATACTTGAGACTATCTTGCAATCACAGGCTGTATCACACATTGTATTTATCAGTGGAGGTACAGTAGCAATACAATGTAGCCTATATACAGTATTTACTGTACATTGACAGCATTTGGCAGACACTTTTATCAAAAGCCACTTGCATGTAGTACATGTAATTAGTTGGACATGTAGTACATCTGTTTTTAGTGGGACAGGTCATACATCTAGTAGGTGTCATACATGTAGTACATGTGTCATTAGATGGACAGGTCATACATGTAGTACATATGTTTTTAGTGGGACAGGTCATACATGTAGTACGTGTCATTAGTTGAACAGGTCATACATGTAGTACATGTGTTTTTAGTGTGACAGGTCATACATCTAGTACATGTGTCATTAGATGGACAGGTCATACATGTAGTACATATGTTTTTATTGGGACAGGTCATACATGTAGTACGTGTCATTAGTTGGACAGGTCATACATGTAGTACATGTGTCATTAGATGGACAGGTCATACATGTAGTACATGTGTTTTTAGTGGGACAGGTCATACATCTAGTACGTGTCATTAGATGGACGGGTCATACATGTAGTACATGTGTTTTTAGTGGGACAGGTCATACATGTAGTACGTGTCATTAGTTGAACAGGTCATACATTTAGTACATGTGTCATTAGATGGACAGGTCATACATGTAGTACATGTGTTTTTAGTGTGACAGGTCATACATCTAGTACATGTTATTAGCTGGAGAGGTCATACATGTAGTACATGTGTTTTTAGTGTGACAGGTCATACATGTAGTACATGTCATTAGATGGACAGGTCATACATCTAGTACGTGTCATTAGATGAACAGGTCATACATTTAGTACATGTGTCATTAGATGGACAGGTCATACATGTAGTACATGTGTTTTTAGTGGGACAGGTCATACATGTAGTACGTGTCATTAGATGGACAGGTCATACATGTAGTACATGTTATTAGCTGGAGAGGTCATACATGTAGTACATGTGTCATTAAATAGACAGGTCTTACACCAGCAATTGTAAGCAAACAATATTCTGTTAGAATAGTTACAGCATGTTGTCATGACTACTATCAGGGAGAAGATAAGGGCATTGGAAGGAGACAGGAGTAAGTATTAAGAGGTGGAGGTCAATAGTAATAGGCATTTTACTGTATATGTAGGCTATTCTAGAGTAGTTTGGGGAAATGAGCAGTGAGCTAGTGTCTATCATAACGTTTTGTAAATAATTATAGTTATTTAAATTGTATTTGAATATTATTTACTTCATGATATGTTCTGTACTACATGCTGTGGCTACACATAATCACACAAACCAAAGTGTGGCTTTTATTTTCTAGAGATTTGCTAAAGCCTAGATATTATTTTGAAGTCAATGTGTCCATATCCCCCGAATGCAGAAATACATGCATCAGAGCCATGGATCAGACCTCAGGTAGACCATAGATGTATAAGGAACTGAAGAAGTTCAAATGAACACCACAATAGTTTAATTTATATGGGCTGATATTCATGTGAATGAAAATGTAATATTATTTACCTGTGCACGCCATTTTCACCCATTCTGTTCAACGCTGCATTTAAGTGCTGTAATAATATTGTCGTCTAGGCAGACAATGTTTTACATTTCCCTTCTCCGTAACAGAAATGCTACAGTACGGCACACTTTAATAACAGAGGCGAGTCATTATCTCTGCAGGAAAAATCCTGAGCAGGACTAACAATTCCCTGGCTGAACTTGATCGAGTCCAATTAGAAAACTTTGCAAGTCCAATGGCCGAGTCGGAGACAAGTCCGAGTCCAAAAACCTACGAGTCCGAGACAAGACCGAGACATAGAAAAAGCGTCTTGAGTTCGAGACTGGACTTGAGTACTACAGCCCAGCATTAGCACACGTTAAAACACATTATCATACTTTAACTAGTGAACTTGCTGGCCACTACACAGACCACCAAGCATTATGGGCTGGCGTTACCGTGACAACTGGACAGGGCGCAGAAAGCGATCGCTCCCAGTAGCAGCAGAGAGACGTTCATGGCACCGTTTCCTTCAGCAAATGTGACGAGCGGCTGGCTGACTGATGCGGTCGAGACCGCTGCTATTTATCACTGAGGCCCGGAGTGTACAGGGAGCACATCACCCAGAACACACCGCCCCACCTTGGGACAACAGGCAGGGCTTATAGCACAACACCCTGGGGACACAGAGACTAAAGACACTAATCATTACCAAGTGTAAGGTGCTCACTCATCGATGTTCTGTAGGCCTACGGTAAAGGCAGCTGGCCCTCATTGTTGACACGTTTACATTTACGGCATTTGGCAGACGCTTTTCTCCAAAGAGACTTCCATGTAGTACATGTGCCATTAGTTGGACAGGTCATACATGTAGTACATGTGCCATTAGTTAGACAGGTCATACATGTAGTTCATGTGTCATTAGCTGGACAGGTCGTACATGTAGTACATGTGTCATTAGCTGGACAGGTCATACATGTAGTACATGTGTCATTAGATGGACAGGTCGTACATGTAGTACATGTGTCAATAGTTGGACAGGACATACATGTAGTACATGTGTCATTAGCTGGACAGGTCATACATGTAGTACATGTGTCATTAGATGGACAGGTCGTACATGTAGTACATGTGTCAATAGTTGGACAGGACGTACATGTAGTACATGTGTCATTAGCTGGACAGGTCATACATGTAGTACATGTGTCATTAGATGGACAGGTCATACTGTACATGTATGTACGTACTACATCCTACATTTTTCACTTCACAGGTCAACCATTCCAGGTTCTCATTGGCAGTCAAAATATATATCTATACATTAAAGTTAAATGATGCTTTGTTGATGTTGTCGATCTTTAGGTATATAACTTTGTCCAATACACAAACAGGTTCATACGTGTAAGATGCCCTGAAAACAGCCTACAGCCTTAATATTGTGTGTCGCACCAACTTTCTCTGTCCCATAGGTTTGCATTAACGAAGGTGACAGTGGCTCAATGGGAGATGGGCTGGTTCATGTTGGCCCCACTCCATAGCAGGCCCATCTCTGGCACATTAAAAAGGTAATGGAAACTTCAATCAGCACGGCACGCCTCGATGTGGCCAAAGGTACCAGTGGAAGAATAACGAACACAGCCTGTCAACAGCCTAGATACATATCCCAAGGCCTAAACAAACTCAAACATATTGACAAACAGGCAGAACCAATTTTATTTAAAACACGTGTTTCATTCCAGGAATGGAATTAGCATCAATTCAAAATGCAATCATGTTGGGACAGTTACCTCCTTCAACCAGCAGATGGTGACAAACAAATCTTTTTAACGTGATTTTTTTGGCTTTGAGAAGTGACCAACCTCTCAGGTTTACGCTGACATCCATGTGCGTGAATGTCTTCACATCACCTATATATAAGGACGTTTTGTTTGGTAGAGTATTGCTTGGTTGTAACAATGCTTCTTGCAACATATTACAGCATTGAAACGCCTAATTATGTATTTTTTAAAGGGTTCCACATTTGTAAGGTACATGCATTTGTGGATGAGTGTGTGTTGTGCCATGAAAATATGTCAACTCTGACATGGTCAAATTCTTTGCTGTTGACTCGTTTGGTGGATTGGTGATTGAAGTCTAAACAGCCTGGATACTGCTGTGGGACGGTAGCCCATTCTTCCACCAGCATTTGTCTCAAGCCAGCCAAAATGGTTGTGTTAGTTACTCTGGCATGGATAGCATGCCCAAGTTGACACTGGTTTATGATGTGCACAAGTGACGTGGAGGTTGAACAAGTAGTTTATTCATTTAAATTTCCTTCTGAAACAAACTAACTTGAAAAGCAAACTCAGGAAGTTACAGTCACCGGATAGCCTCCAGTATATGCTAGAACCGGTCTGTGTGCATGTGTCAATAAAACAAGAAGCTTTCAGGACTTAAACTGTTTATTGAATCCCAGAAGATCTACGTTATCTGCTCCCACATCACGCAGCAGGGCTGCAGTTCCGTGTGGAATACCCAGACTTGGCAAATGCCTTCCGGTATGTATCGACAGGTTTCCCGGTGTCAGAGCCCATGAGGTCACACTTGAGCGTCCTGGTGGACACATCAGGAACAACATAAACAAAAACAGATTAAAGATTAAGCACTTGTGGCCGTAAAGTGCCCAACACCACCGCACAGCTGCAGTAGGTAAGACTTGCTAGCTACACACTGGTTGATGCCTCAATATATAGTATATACACATTTTGAATTAACAATATTTAAAGAATTGATAAACTGACATAAGTGTAAAAGTTTAAACTTGCAAATAATGTATTATTTTTAAAACAAGCTTAATATACTGCAAAATAATGTAGTTTTCCTCATTCATGTTATTATTGATAGATGTTGTAGGAGTTGACACTTTTGTTGCACGTGTACATGCATATTAAGCATTGCTATTAAATCCAGTATGTCCTCTCGTGAACACACCGATAGCTGTAGAACTGGCATTCGGGGTTTGCCGCACATTTCTGTTGACAGCTTTTTAAGCTGCTGGCATAGCGGTTAGCCGAGACCAGCTTCCCCTTAAATTTCAGGCCTGAATAGATCTGAGTGTTACAAACTGGAGAACCTGGATTACCTGCAGAGAAAACCATGTATGTTAGCATGTATAGGCCTACATACTAATAGTCTACACACTAGTACTAAATAAGATATATATTATAACAAGTACACAAAATAACACATATTAATAGGCCTCCATTTATGTGCTGGCGTTACCGTGACAACTGGACAGGACGCAGAGAGCGATCGCTCCCAGTAGCAGCAGAGAGACGTTCATGGCACCGTTTCCTTCAGCAGATGTGACGAGCAGCTGGCTGACGGACGCGGTCGGGGCCGCTGCTATTTATCACTGAGGCCCGGAGCGTACAGGGAGCACAGCACCCAGAACACACCGCCCCACCCTGGGACAACAGGCAGGGCAGCCTGTACGTGATAGGGTTAGGGTTAACCCTATCACGTACAGGGAGCACAGCACCCAGAACACACCGCCCCACCCTGGGACAACGCCGTGTCATTGCACAGGCAGGGTTTCGGACCCCCCGAGGACACAGCCCAGAAGCAGTTGAAAAGCAGGTCATGCGATCTTCATAACCAAACAGTAGATATACACACACACATCTTCAACTGTAGAGTAAATATGTAATCCATAGCATAACTAAATAGTCATATCAGTCATAACGTAATAGCCTAATAAGATGCATGACTCTTGGGACTTCTGTCATGAGCCTAGGCTACTTTTCAAATTGCATATCCTAGTTTGTTTCCAGACAGTTTAACAAGGCTCCTGCTAGCAGCAGTGGAATAGATCTTCTACCAATGGACTGTGATTAAAGGTGATTGCAGGTCACTTAGAACAGTTTGATAGACTTCCCAAAATAAAATGTATATTTTTAAAGAGAATTCATTTATGAAATATATATTAAAAAATAGCAAGGCCAAGTATTGCTTTAGAATGATTTCGTTATGGGACAACTTGTAAGGCAACGATCACCAAAAGAAAATGCAACATTTATTTCACTGAAATTAAATGAAGCAAATCATGATCCCAAACATTCATTTAAGACCTGTGCGTTCCCTAGGATGACGAAGACGTGTGGTGACGATCATATCGTAAGCTTATCGAGAATATGTAAGGACACACCCCAAATTCCTTTAAATAATTTGTAACTAATATTTGCTATTGTACAGTAAGACAACATAAATTAACATAAATTAACATTAACATTATACAGTCAAGCTACACATAAAACCATAACATACAGAATATCCAACATTTACTAAAGCTTTTATAAGAGTTATTGTGGCTCTTACAACATACCAGTGTGCATACATGCAAACACATACTGTGTATTTATACAAATGAAGTTAATGTGGCTGAGACTCACCATTGTCACGATTTGAAGGCAGGCAAAGCAAAGTGAGTGAGGAACAGGCCTGAAACACAAGGTAAACACAGGGCAGGGAGTGACAGGGAAACAGGCCTAAAACACAAGGTAAACACAGGACAGGGAGTGACAGGGAAACAGGCCTGAAACACAAGGTAAACACAGGAAAGGGAGTGACAGGGAAACAGGCCTGAAACACAAGGTAAACACATGCCAGGGAGTGACAGGGAAACAGGCCTGAAACACAAGGTAAACACAGGGCAGGGAGTGACAGGGAAACAGGCCTGAAAC
>JAODLL010005051.1:0-10766 GCA_026546735.1 Forbesichthys agassizii
CTCATCAGGAGCATGCCCAGGCATTGTAGGGAGGTCATACGGGCACGTGGAGGCCACACACACTACTGAGCCTCATTCCTTGTTTTAAGGACATTACATCAAAGTCTGATCAGCCTGTAGTGTGGTTTTCCACTTTGATATTGAGTGTGACTCCATATCCAGACCTCGATGGGTTGATAGATTTGATTTCCATTGATCATTTTTGTGTGATTTTGTTGTCAGCTCATTCAACTATGTAAAGACAAAAGTATTTCATACGATTAGTTCATTCATTCAGATCTATGATGTGTTATCTTAGGTTCCCTTTATTTTTTGAGCAGTGTATTATTATATAATGTATTTAATTTGAGGACGCTTTTCAAGACACTCCCTCGTAGATTGTAAATATACAAGACACATTACTGAAATATAAAGCATTTGCAGGAGCATACATTTTACGATACAAATACAATAAAAATAAGTTTGAAAAATGAATAAACGTGTAATAATGCAAGCTTGTTGGGTTGGAGAACAAAGGGTTAATATCACCTAAGCAGTTCATTGAGAGACAAACAAAAGTAGCTTAAATAATGAGGACAATTCAGTTAATAATACCAGATAATCACATTTTGTGTCATTAGTAATATGATTGGTAATTAGAGAGAGTGAGTTGGGGGCTAAATTGGGGCCACCAATATCCCCCGGGGTAATGTGTGCACTGCAGTGTGTGTGTGTGATGCTATGGGGGTCTTAAAGACTGATGACAGTTGTCAGCTCTCCCTGGCCCTAAATCGGTGACTACACGGTGTGTGTGTGTGTGTGCATGTGTATTATCAGGATCCCAGTATCCTAATGAATGACCTATGACCCCAGAAAGGCGATCCGGTCAGAGGAAGTTGAGAGGAGAGGTAAGGAGGGGAGATAGAGGGTAAAGGGACGCACGGCGCCACATTACGCCTTCTGTCAATCAAGCTGACACCCGCACCCACCCTTCTGCAGCACTTGATCTGCCATTGTGTGTGTCCAAAGGTTTATAACACAATTATCTCATAAACCCTTTGCCTAGTAGTTAGTGTGTAAGTCTAGTATCATTCCTGTCGTGTTAAATAAAAATAGTAAATAATAATTAATATGTTTAAGGCTTTCATTTTGGGCAGGGTATTTCCATATGTATCATATACATATAACACAATATGTTTTTTCTCTAATCACCATAAAGACCAGTGGTGGAGAGAAATTCGCTCAGCTGAATGTAATATTATTGTTTTATTACCAAATTGATTTACATCATTGGACATATCTCATGCACATGAATATGTGCGTGTACATACACATGCTCTAAGATGTGTGGTTTGTTTATGTAGACAGTAAATAAACCAACTGGATTATGGCAACATTTCTTTAGAAATGTAAGACAAGTTTATAGAAACAACATCAATATTTAAGACTTTCAGGGAGTCGTTTTCAAATGAGGCATTCACTGGTTACAGGTACCAGGTAAACATACAAATACTCAAACACACCCTCAGAGCACATTTGACAAAAACCTTGGAGCTGGTCCCTAAGTGCATGCTTCTGATTGGTTGAACCTTTCTAACCCCAGTGCCTGGCCTGACCTCTGCGCTGTGGGTTTAATCTAACCCTGTCGGGTCAAGGCTGGGTCGCTGTGGCGACGTAATGACTTCCTCCTAATAAAGACTTGATGTACGATCACACTGATTGGCCCCTGCTATGACCAGTGGGTAACCCCAACACCACACCAAATAATGGACAGCGTTGGTTACAGACTTCTGATGGACAGAGGGGAAGACGCAAAGCGAATGAAAGAGAGAAAACACAAAGGGAGGATAGGAAATAGAGGCTTACAGAAAGAAAGTGTTGTATTGCTAATTACAGTGTTATAATATGTAATGGATAATTGTTACCTGTCAGAGATTTCAGACTTCAGATATATAATGAGAGAGCTAACTTATGCAGAACTATATGTTTCAGTAACATGCATACTGTACATTGCTTTGGGCATGTGCATATGCACGTTATTAGTACAACAATATGTCTTGGTTTCACATCCAAGACCCACTGAAGTAGATCCTCTGGACAAACAAAATAAGTATTGTGCTGTATGTATACACTAAATATTGAAATACATACTGTGCATGTCCCACAATACATGTCATTGTACTGTTCGGTTTTACTTTATTCAGTTTACGCAACATTATTTGCAAAAATAAAAGCTTTGTTCACAATGTCACTTACCAAAGTCCATTTTGACTCAACTTCAGTATGTTGGACAACTGCAATGTACAACTCGATATTACTGTACTGGTGTTTCAGTCTGAATGTGTTTCTCGACACAAAGGGGATTTCAGTTGAATGCTTGGGGATCTGTTGAGATTTAGCTAGTTCACCCAGAGTTGAAAGACTAGAGACCGCAGACAGACACAGCCCACAGCAGATGCTCAAATTAACAACAGTTTTCAGCATTTATGTCAGGAATTTATAGAAGGACAGACAACACAGAAAGAATGTGTGCGTGTGCGTATGAGTGTGCGTGTGAGAGAGAGAGAGAATTGTGCAATTAAGTGAAATAAATAGTTTTATTTGAACTTTGTTAGTTGTTTTGAAAACTACACACATGCACGCTAGCACACACACACTCACACACAAGCAGTCAGTATTTAGTGAAACACACAATGGACAAGTGTTTTCAATGATAGGACAAAACGAAACAAACCTGAATGAACTGCCCTAGCGTAAATACACACATGACCACTGGGTGGCGACACAGCACCGAGATCACGTCTACTCCAGCATGCATTTTATTCATGAGCACAGACTGAAAGGATCTCGGAGACATAAACACAAAGAAGGAAGTTGTACTCATATTATTGTGTGTGTGTGTGTGTGTGTGTGCGCGTGCGTGTGCGTGTGTGTGTGTGTGTGTGTGAGAGAGAGAGAGAGATAGAGAGAGAGAGAGAGGATAGGATATTATGTATGCTTAATATGGATTGATTGGCAATTATGTAATTATTATCGAATTGACATTATGCTTCTTGCCAGCACATACATCTAAAGGGAGGCAGGCAAATACTTTTCATATCGTTAAAATAATACATTAAAAACATAATAAAAACATCTTTGATTTTCATTTACTGTAATGTAAATGAAAATCAAAGATGTTTAATGTTTTTAATGTAGTATTGTCTTATATGATTATACATTGTTACGGATGTATGTTGACATTTGTAGACTACATAAAAGCACATTCACAGTCTTAATCCAATCAGCGTTTGTTTTGTTGATGATTTAGGATCCAACCCGAACAACGAATGCTTGTATGGGTGGGATATTCTAGCCAATAGAATTGTAGAAATACCGACGGTCTGTCCCTCCCTCTCAGTCGCCGCCATGCAGATGTCCGTAGAAAAAGAATCCGTTTTTGTCAAATAGCTGAAATATTCATCTTACAAGTTGAGGATCTATTGGAAAGGTGATCCGTCTTATAACCTACTTTACTTGTGTATTCGTTTATTTGATCACGTTCAGTTCCTCGATAACCACGTTATATAAAGTATATTAACTAAACACTACGATAGTACTGTACGTCAACTTACTGTTTGTCCTCGTTGTGGTTAAAGTATTACGGTATCCCAGCAAATGCTATTTAGTTGAAATACAGTCTATGCGCTTTTTTACTCAGTTATATTATGCGTTGAGTTCAGCTTTATCAACACAAAATGAAAGTCCTGTTAGCTGTTGGCTACCGCGTATTATATACCTATGGGCAAGTAGCATTTGCTAACCACATTACACCGAAGACCGAACTATATCAATAAGGTAGCCTTGCATATGATTGCATGTAAACATAACTTTCAATGAATCAATCCAAATGTGTATTTGATTGTTTAATTTAGTAGTTTCCGATAGAAATGCATATGTATGTCTATATATCCAATCACATATTTACTTTACATGTATGTACTGTACTGTGTGTGAATAGTTTTAGTACTGCTTCCTGCTGGTTAAAGTGTGTTTTTGAACACTTCTCTACTCTTTAAGTGTGCTGTCATGGGCGAACCACAGCAGGTTAGTGCCCTGCCTCCTCCACCAATGCAGTACATACAGGAATACACAGATGACAACATCCGCAAGGGTCTGGCACCCAAGCCACCCCCACCCATCAGAGACAGCTATATGATGTTTGGAAACCAGTTCCAGTGTGACGACCTTATCATCCGCCCGCTGGAGAGCCAGGGTATTGAGAGGCTCCATCCTATGCAGTTTGACCACAAACGGGAGCTGAAGAAGCTGAACATGTCTATTCTTGTGAACTTCCTGGACTTGCTTGACATTCTGATTAAGAGTCCCGGTAGCAAAAAGCGTGAAGAGAAGCTGGAAGACTTGAAGCTGATTTTTGTCCACATGCATCACCTAATAAATGAGTATAGGCCGCACCAGGCCAGGGAGACCCTAAGAGTGATGATGGAGGTGCAAAAAAGGCAGAGGCTTGAGACATCTGAGAGGTTTCAGAAGCATTTGGACAGAGTGGTGGAGATGATTCATGGATGTCTGGCCTCTTTGCCTGATGACTTACCACAGATGGAGGGTACAAATGGAGTTGAGGATGTAACTAGGACTGTGTCTGCTGCACCTAGCATCGGAGGCTGCTCTGGACTGGCCCCCAGAATGAAAGCAGAACCGATGGATGTAGAGGAGGCTGGAGCTAGCTGTATGGCTGCAGGCCAGCAAGAGAAAGGCATGACTTCCGCAAAGAGGGACAAAATGTGGGACAATGATGCTGCTATGTGCAGTATCATTGATGAAATAGCCTAAATGTTATGTAGCCACCTTGCTTCATTTTTTTGTTCTTGTGCAATTTTCTTTGTGTATTTTAACTCTCATAGTAAAATAATTTTGTTCTTACAATATTTGAACTTTGGGTGCAGTAAATAAAAATCCTTAAACCTCAGTGCCTGCTTAGCATGCATACTTATAGTTCTATGTAGCATACATAGGCAGAACATATGGTTTCCTATATGATTAATTCTGTATTTGAATGTGAAACTGTTAGCTTTATGATTTTTCTACTGTTAAACATTAGTACCACTTTGTGTAAACACTGTATGCATAATATGATTTAGTTTTGGCAAATCACTGTGCTAAAAAATTAGCGGCATGTGAAGATAGTTGTCAGTAGGTGACAATGGTTATAGTGTCGTGTTTTAATTGTGAATATTTGCAGATAACCAGATACATTTTGGCAAAATCACAAACGTAAGAAGTTAGATCACTACAAAATCTTTAGTTATGCTATTTTGGTGTTGCATCTACCCATAATGTAAGATAGTATCAGTTAGTTATCATTGGTGCACACAATAGTTAATACAAGTGTCTTAATCATCAATTATGTGCAGCCAAGGCATTACAGCAGTATTCCCCAGTGTCAGATTACATGTATCAAACACATATATGAGGTTGTCATGTTGCTTTATTGCTGACTTGTGCAAAAACAGTCGTTCACCTTTAGAGGATCCTTTCACTTGTTTGGTTCGCATGCTTCACTTTAACTGAAATAATAGAACTTGAATTTTATGGTTAATAGACAATGTCTATACGTGTTCTAGGCTGTATGTGCTACATTTCAACCTCATATTTTATATAGCCTGAAATAACGATTGTATCTTTGTTCAATGTATTAACCTAGCTGTAACTGAAGACAAAATGTTAACTGCGTGCATTATAATTTCAAATAGTTACAGAAAACATACCATTCGCAAACTATATTGTTATGAAACTGTTTTACAAGAGGGAGGGACATCATAGACTCTCGTCCAATTAGATTGCCTGCTGTCGCATCACATGGTGTTTATTTATGTAATAGCCTAAGTTACATAGCATTGTATCTTCAGATAGGAAATATCGATGGGGTTAAAAGCAGAAACGGGATTACACAATAATTAGAAATTATATAGAGGTTTTTTCAGGCTCTATATTTTGAACAGATTCGTGTGGCGAGTCACCCTATATGAGCGTCAAGCGACCATAGCAATAGGAGTAGGGAGGAACGTTATGTGGAGACCAAGTTTATAAAGACCGTCACTAAAAAAATGCCGACTTTTGCTTTTGCGAAAATCCTTTGTGTCCATGGACATTTGATTTGAAAACTCCGGTTCCGTTCCTTGTGACAATTCACCTGCAGCCAACATGAATCTGCTGGAGTGTCCTATCTGTCTTTTCTTGATGTGTGAGCCGACGACCATGTCCTGCGGTCACTCTTTTTGCCGTAGGTGCGCCGGGGGATACCTCCCTTCTAAATGTCCATCGTGCAAAGAGCGTTTGAAACAGAAAGATGTGAAAAATATACGGACCAACGTCATGCTTAACAGTGTCATTGAAAAGTGCTGCACCGAAGAGACCAGGATGAAGTACAATATCCAGGAGAAGCTCAAGTCCAACCAGTTCGTAGAAGCTTTAAACATTGCAAATGAAGGGATAAAAATAGGTAAGGTAAAATTGTTAAACTGCTGTAAAATGTACATACAAAACACAAATAACCACGGAATTCAGCAAGTCATCTATCTACCGCAGTGCAATCGTTTAGTTTCGAGTCTGTCGGGTAGCCTGTGTCCGGTGGGTTGGTGCCAAGGTGTGAGTAAAAAAGGCGCTCCCGTCTTGTTTCCTGAATATTGAGAAAATCTTAAACGATAACATGTGGGTCAATGTATGCGTTTATACTGGCCTTGTATAGAATGTATAGTATTATAGGAGTTGACATAATTACTGTTAGCCTGTTTCAGCATTATTAGTGCCATTAGGCCAGCATGGCAGCCTTGATATATCATAACCCATGAAATTATATTACTGATATTTATCCACACATAGTTACAATGATGCACAGACAGAGGAGGTTATGTTATGTCATATGGTCTTACATCATAGTCTATACAGTTCAACTCGCATGCATGAGAACATATGCACAGTAGCCCAGCTGTCAACGTGAGGTTCAAAAGCAAACTTTCAATAGGCCTAATTGCATTAAATTTCATGGAAATCAGGATGAATCATGTAGCCTCACATGGCTCTTGCATTTAATAACCACAGTCAGGCACGATGTTGTCCTTGCAGTTTTTGCTTATTCTCTGAGAAGTTGACCGTATGTTTGCCCTAGCAGGAGACTAATGGAATAAGAGACTCCTGCCCTAGATTAAAACTGTGTTTATGAAATGCAGAGTTTGGGGTCAATGCATGTTTTCCTATTGAGCCACTTGAAGATGTGTTTTAAATCTATTTTATGTCCATTAGCTTTTTGTCTTTCTCTACTTTGTCTTATGTTTTATGGCATTAAAATGATGTTTCACACATGTGAATTGGAAGAATGATTTAGTTTGGTTTTACTTTCCTTAAGGAGAAATGTGGAAGCACCTGGCAGGGCTGTTGTGCTTGTTTTTTTTTAATGTATCCTCAAACATAGGATCTTTGATATCACTCAATCCAGGAAGTCGGTTACTTGAAACATCTATACTGTAGCTGCTGTACAGTATACAACAGTGCGGTTATATTTTCTTACTGTATACAGATAGGTATAAAGATGTGTCTGTGTAACATCCCTTAACTGTATAACATTTTCCCTGCAGCCGCAGATGATATGAGTTTGGCGGTGTATCGAGCTGAGGCTAACGTAGGACTGACACATTTCTCTGATGCCCTTACTGACTTAGACCATCTATGTTTTCTTCGACCAAACTGGACTGAGGTAAGAGGTGCCAGTGGATATATTTCACAGTGTATTCCACTCCAACCTGGCTAAAACAGCAAGTTGATTGCTTTACACCCCTCCCACAATCATGTCAGCTGTTTCATGTTACATAACTTGCAGTTATACAAACAGTTACTTATGCCATAGTGTGACTGAGTCATTGCTTGTTTGAGTAACTGCCGATGTGGCAACACACATGTATTTCAATTGTAATGTGCCTTTTACACGTTATGAATGCTTATAAAACCTTTCCTAGTTTTGGGTTGTGTAAGACAATCTTGTTATATGTATGTTGCGACATGTTGCAGGAAGAGCTGTGTAATGACGGCCTATACTCTGTTGTGCAGGGCTTCTATCGTAAAGGGAATGTGCTACTGGAGCTGGGCAGGCAGACAGAAGCTCTTATCCAGTTTCATCACTGCCTCAAACTACAGCCTGACTTTATCCCTGCCAAAAGCCAAATTAAAAAGGTTGGGCAGCCAATGCACCTCAGTGAACTAGAAAAATGCATTAAATCAGATTCAAACTGACTAATAAAAATATTAAAGGTTAGGTTAGACCGTTACAACATACTGTAGGAAATGATTAGCAAAGTAATACATTATAAATAGACTGGTGTGTAACTATTTGTTAATGGAATCTGCATAATGTATTATAGGCTAATAATGCCATAGAGTAAAACATAAACTTATGTCCTTTAACTTTGCTTTTAATAAACTACAATAATTGATATCAGTGTTTGTGGGTGTATTTTCAGATTCTGGAGGCAGAAGGTGTGACTGTGCCGGAGGAGGTTACCCCAATCCTGCAGTTGGTGGCAGAGTATCTGAAAGAACCCTGTGCCACCACCAGTCTTACGGGCTCCCAGGGGCTGCCGAATTCAAAGGGACTTTCAGACGAGACACACCAGGTAGGCTCACCACTATGGTACTCAGAATCAGTCCTTATTATGTTTGAAGGGGAGGGACACAGTCCATAAATGGGTGCTGGCGGGCTCTGAGGCTACTGTGACCTCATGAGACACATTGTATAACAGTGTTCCGGCTCCCACGTGGGCTGTCTTGTAATGTGTCAGTAGCCGGTCAAGTGCTTGTGTGCCTAAACATCCTGGCAAATATCCATCCATCCATCTTCATCCGCTTATCCATTGTCGGGTTGCGGGGGCAGCAGCTTCAGCAGGGGACCCCAAACCTCCCTTTCCCAAGCCACATCGGAGTATGTGGCAAATATATTAGGTTGAATAATGCATATTGTATTCATTACAAGCAAATTCAGCATCAGGAAACATTCAAGCATCTAATGCAGTGTGTTTATTTTCTGTTGCAATGCAGAAAAGCAGTTTTTATTTTATTCTATTCAAGTCATGTAATTTAGTAAGTTTGGAACTATTATACTTCCATAATTTTAATACTGCTCCGACTCCTGACCCTGGGTTTGAATGTGCCAGGGCTCCAGGAGCATGTATGGCACCAGTACAGAGTGCTGCCTCAGCTTGTGCCAAGCTGTCTCCTTCTTGCCCACTGCTGAGGAGGATGAGGAGATGATGATGAGGAAAGAGGAGGGCAAGGGTATGTGTACAGTATGTACTGTATATGTGTGTGTGTGTGTGTGTATGTATATGTATATGCACGTGTATGTATGTATGTACAATATGTATGAATTTATTTTCTGTATACACTTGGTCAAAATGGGATATTTGGTCCCGTTTATTAAATGACATAAGGATACTCACACACTCACGCACATTAAATCTCAGGTCTAGATTTAATTAATTCCAGATTTGTATTCTGATGGAAATAGCATAGCTACTGTATCATATCAATATCAATGGCATCAACTGTCAAGGGTAAGGATGCTTAGCCTAATATGCTGTTACTCTTTTGTATGTGTCCTCTCATCCAGGTGAATGCAGTCAGGCTGGAGAAAACACTCTGGCAGTTCTCACAGTGTCAGACTTTGAATGTCCGCTCTGTATCAGGTCAGTGATCCACAACACTCATTCAAATCAATAATGGATTACTGTCTTCGCAGCAGTTAAGGCCCCGATATACTTGCTTTTGTGCAACCCGTACATGTAGACAAGCGGCTGCTTCGCAAAAGCCATTGTTCATATAATATACTTACCTGCATACCTTGCGTGTGCTTGGAGGATTTAAAATGTATCCAGTAGGGGGCAGATCAGGGCTGAATCATCCATGGCTGAAACAGAATATTGTCCTTGACTACCTCTGAATTTCCACAACAGCAACCAACATGTCAAAATGTGGCTTGGAGACACCATATAAACTGTATGTTGGTAATTACAGACTAGCTCTACTAACTTCTCTTTGAAACTTCCCACCTTTGTTGTTCTTTGTTCAGAGACTGTTGATCTGTCTGTCCGATCCTGATTTACTGCCCCCACGTTGTTGAGCTGTATTGCATCAGGCGTACGAGTAGCGTTAATTTCTGAGGATGCACAAACTATGCTCCAAAGGAATGCAAGATATGCATCCAATACACATGGTTGCCATCTTGTGTACACTTGCGTACAATTAAAAGCTAATATATCGCAGGCTTAATACCACATATGGCGTTGCAATTCCCTCAGACTTTTGCCAGGGCATTTCACTATTAGGGGTCAATGATCAGCACGACTTATACTATAAATGAATATCCCTTCCCACCTTGGGTCTGTATTTATGGCCAGTGTAAATGGTGTACCATTGTTCTTCTACTACATCTTTATTTATTCTGAAACATATTCACCAGCAAGGGGAGATCGTTCCCTAAGAAACTAGCAAAGCTCCCACTGTGATTTGAAAATGTAATGGCACATATTGGCATTTAAAGTACAAGTCGCACACTTTGCTGGCCGTGCTTCATCAATACATTTAGCGGTTGAAACCCAGTCACACCTTGTCATAACTTGACTGAATTGTAAATATGCATATAGAATACTTGACATAATAAGTAAGCCTCTCCCTATGATACAGGGTGTAAATGTACTGTATGGTGAGGGTTGTCTACGTGAGACACCAGGCGACAATGA
>JAODLL010005052.1:0-10766 GCA_026546735.1 Forbesichthys agassizii
TCATCAACATGTAATCAGTGCAGGGAAACATTTAGCAAGATATTCATATTAAATCATTGTCCCTGCCCCTTTTAGCAAACTTAACAACAGATGAGGCGGCAGAAGCCCAGTCTCCTCTTAACTTAAGACGACCCCCCCCCCATTTTTCAAGAATAATTTTTGGAAAAACACTTTTTGAAGACCAAATGTTTAAAATGTTTAAAAATAATGTATTTGTAAAAAATGTATTATACTAAAATACATTAAATAAAACTTGCTGTACCGTTTTTGAACATTCACCCTCTAGCTTTGAAATCAGTGGTTACATTTAGCTCTTTGGCGATTTACAATGCCTTAAATTGAATGGGAACACGGTAAGACTGTTTGCATTTCTAAGTCGGTCTTTTTGCACTCTCCATCTTTTGAACATTGCATTCTGTGACACCATATTTCTTGCCTGCTTGAGAGTTGTTTGATGATTCTGCTGCATTAATCACAATTATTTTAAAATTAGCATTAGCAAGAAAAAAAACACTTCTATTCGGACCAATACGGTAAATTACAGACAATATTAAAATAATCCAGTTTGATACGTTCATTTTTAGATTGAATTATGGCCGTTGAATGACATCTATAGATAGACTTTATTATTCCCATCATGAAGGGCAAATAATTTGAGAAGCTTGCACACACAAGAAAACATCTATTGTATCTAATGTATGTAATCAAGTGGTAGTGATACAGTAGCTAGTAGTAGTAATTTAGTAGTAAGTAGTAATTTGGGTCAATGTTCTGTAGTGTTGGTGTCATTTAATGGTATATTGCATTTTTAAATATATTTACTGTATATATACAGTATATATGTATATAGCACATGCATTGTGTACATCCTACAGAGCCAGAGCCCTCTCAGATAGAAGGAGGAAGAAGTGTAGAAGCAAAGGAAGAAGGGAAAGAAAGTTACAGTGATGGTGAGGATGAGAGATGCATGGAAGTAGAAGTAAATAAATAAAAATACATTGAGACTGTGAAATATTAAGGATTTTTTTTTTATGGTGGCTTTAAATCTTGCATCAAATAGTGAACTGCATACTGTATGTAGACTTACATACAAATCACCAGCAGTAAATATTGTGCTACTAAAAAATACTAAACTACAAGAAGCAAAATAGGTGCAAGCTTTTAATTAGAGTTATGTAAAGCTTTTGATGAGCGTTTGAGTTAGGTCCTAGAGATGTGGTGACAACAGCTGCTCAGAGGGGGCCAATCATTTTTTTGTCATGGGGCCCACGATTCCTGGCGGCGCCCCTGCACGCACACACGTACGAATACTGAAACATGCACAAAAATCAATTGAATGCCTGATGGAAAATGATTAAAGATACATAGGTCGATAAAGTTGACTCTAATCTCATTTTTATGAATATTGTAAATTTGTAATTTGAAATTAGTGATGCAATCAAGTGTCTGGTGCAAGGTTAGCAGGCATTATTAGTGCACAGGACAGTACAGTACAATGCATGTAAGCAGATGTAAGTTCATACGAGAGTGCTCTCTTTGACCCAAGCCCGTAAACAACGGTGATCAAGCTTTCACAAAGTCAGGATGTGGCGTGACATGTTGACAGGGCCCTTTGGTACTATTTAATCCAGTTGGACCCTGGCTCCCATACATACAGTAGGGACTCTGCTCAGGTCTGCACTGCATCATTCTGCCAAGACATGTAGAGATGTTCTTGTCAGCTCTCTCAACAACCCACAGGGAGCTTTCTTTTGGTCATGAGTAGAGCCGTATTGACATGTGGGATTTGTGTCATGTCAAAATGGCTGTTGGCAAGGAGGTGCAAAGTAAAACAGAAAAAATAAAACAGAGAAATGAAAGAAGACCGTGTATTTACACCAGTCACACGCACACAACCAGTGTACAGTATTCTAATCAAAACAGCTCCCCTACAAGTTATTCATTTTTGTCGTTGAATCGCTGATTAATGATTCATCCCCGATAAACATACCGGTGGTTCAGTGAAGGAGTGTTAGGTTTTCTACCTCTGCTGATTAATGAAGCAGCCCAACATCAGCCTTTAATGAGAGTATTCCTACATGTAGCAACCTTGTCTCTGTTTCGCACATTATTTTTTGTAATTATCCATTAAAAACCATTTGTCAGTCAGCTACAGAACAATCGACCAGTTAGTGTCTAAGTATTTAAAGTAGTAAAGTAGTAACATCACCAACGTGGTTTACTGTATCTTCTGATTCGTTGAAGGTCGTCGGCCCAATTACCTGCTAATTTGACTGAACTGTTGACACCACTTCTATTCCAATCCCAAATGCTTTTAAAGGTAATGTAAACTATTCTAATCCAATAGACTTTTTGCTATTTCTGTTATCCTAATAACTTTATACATTTAGATCCGGAAGGTGATGCCCACTGCAAGCAGTGACGACATTACCTCACCAGCAAACATTCACAGTTTATGCTGCATGCCAGACAACTCAGATGTCGAGAGTTTCCAACCTCCTACTAGAAAATATACAATAGAACGCCACTCGTTGGAAGTCGGAGTTCCTACTTGTGAAGATGGGGCAGATTCGACTACCCCAACTTCCCAGTTTGGCATTACACAACAATGGAGGAGCATTACGCCGGGATTCCACCGGGCATGTGTGTGCAGCATTCCGGCTCAGACGCAGGTTTGTTCCGTTCTATCGAAGAGTCAACTTCCACCGGGAGCATTTCAAAAGCGTAGCGTTGCTAGGCAGTTGTATTGGCGAGATCAACAAAAACTACTTTGCCTGTCCGACATTGACTTACTTTAACTCACTTACACACCCCAAAACTACTGCAATTATATTCCACACCATGGTCCTTTCTGGAATTTGTGGTGTCATATAACTCTGTGTTCTTAAATGTATAGAATTAACCTATCGTCCCAGATGTCAAATCCTCCTCACTTCTGGCCTCTTGCCACCAATGTAGTCATGTGAAATACAATCGAGGGTCTGCACAATTGTTTTGCACATGATTTCAATTGTATTTTGTATTTGAGCAGCACGTGCTGGCTGCGGCTTCCATCAAAAATAGACATGGTGCCTATCTTTAGTGAAGCAGAGTGGAGAGCCGCTTCTGCTTCTGGGACGCCCCGTGCCGTGTGTGGAAGTGAAAGCATTGACTAGAGTGGCCGCGATCAGCTCCGGAGGCCGCGTCGGAGCAGAAACGCATCACACATGCTCCGCTCATGTGCCCAGTGGAATTCGGGGGTTATGTAGACGATACCATCATCTAAAAAGGCAATGTAAAGTAAATTTGCATATGTTTAATTAAACGTATACATGCCAACATGTAGTTAAACCTATTGTATATGTTGTATACTGTATGTTGATGTCAAACTAGACAATGTTGACAATGTTATTTGGTAGTTTTTACAGTCAGTCATGTTATGTTTTTTTTAACATTTAGCATTGTGTACCTGGCGCGTTGAGGGCATGGCGCGTACATGGGCGCCCGTACGTGTGCACACATGATTTTAAGCCAGGAAAAGCTATGCCTACATCTTTGAAGAGTGCAGCGATGTTTTTTGGGAAGACTTGACATGACATTTATGTATTGAGGATACATAGACAGTTACAAGCCTTCTACATACTGTGTGTGCACCATCGAGCTATATATTAACAGTGTGCGTGCGTTGTGTTATTTGATTACATAACCCAAAAAGTAGTTAGTAGATCGAACTCTGCAATCCATCACACACACACACACTTTATAGACCACACACGGTAGTAATACGGTGGGCAGGTTTCATAGCAATACGCACCATATATCCACCTACTCAACACAACACAACACATTATGTATCACCCTGGCCCAGATCCAGCCACTGTAGCACCACTGTTCGGTGCATCTACGGTGGAAGGGGTGGTGGTTGGGGAGGGGAGGGGTGTGGGGGGCTCCGGCTCCGGAATATCTCCATGGAAACAGACTGGAGAGCAGCAGATCCCACTCGGCGTACAGTCAGAGACGGAGGATGAATCCAGTCCTCATTAGGGAAGCCAAACCGCTACTCACGCCAGCCAGTTGATCCCACCATTGCTAACGGCAACAGCTATACTGCAGTATGTGTGTGTGTGTGTGCGTGTGTTTGTGTATATGCACTTAATAGCACGCTCTTTAAATAATTTGTTCACAGTTCAGACAAGGTGACTCATAAACTTTGAAGGGTCCCCGCGTAAACATACATTTATGCATTTATACGACCAATCGTCTTTGATTCATGAAAACATGAAAACAGGTAAAAGCGGTTCCTCTCATATTGACATTTCATAGGGACCGGAAGCAAAAGATTTTATGCAAATGTGCTGTCCTGTAAGGAACTACCGTGCACTAAATGATGCTTTTAAACAATGCCAATGAATCAGCTGCACTCTATGCCATTGTGAACGGCTGCATTTGAATGCTCTCTAGACAAACTCAGATTCGCTCTTCCACTCACTCATAACACCCACACATCTTGGTCACAACAGTGTTCTGTACCAAGCACAACTAGGAGGGCTCAACAGCCAGCATTTCATTCCATTGACACAATATGTTTTTTCCCCCCACAATATCAAAGTGTCCTGAATATATAATAATGATATCATAACATGGCAACATTGGGTCATAAGGATGGAGATAGGAATGCATGTATGGATGTATAGAGGGCCATGGCAGAGGTTGATAGACTGTACACCAACAAACAGAACATGCCAAAAGGTCAAATATACATTATACACAAAAGCTGTTTTGGCGCTAAATGCATCTTTTGATTTAGACAGCAGATATGGAGGAGTGGCGCACCACTGATTTATTACGTTTACAGATGGAAGCCATGTTGCAACGCATCACTGTTTGAGGTAGTACAGTGATGAAGCGATGATGCACCCTACCATCCACCCCCTTTCATGAAAGCCCTTTCGTTTAATGTTTATCTATTCCGGTGTCAGAGTGTGACATTACCAAGGAATGTCACGAGTCACACCAACATTTACACGTTTTATATTACTCTCTTTAGTTTTACGTCAATTATCACAAAATATGCAGAATTATGTAACATGTTAAAAACAAACTGTGTTGATTTTTGTGCCATCATGAAATTATGTTTTAAATATTGCGATCTTCTCTGACACTCAAACACATGAATTTAGTCATTAGGTCATATTTATCTGATGTAGCTTATCCTAATGTTACATTGTGGAATCATTCATTAAAAATGCAAGTAGAGATAGTGATGTGGGTATATGCCAACATGGAGGACACAATATGACGACAATAATCATATTATTGAAATTACAGTAATCAACTAAACACTTCCCAATCATAAACTCTTAACATTCTTCTTAACAACACTCCATCACATTGGCATGCAAGTGCTCAGATATACAGTGTATTACATTGTATTAATTCCTGATCAACTACAATGTAATGACAAACAAGCAGGTGTTATTGATGCCGTGCAGCTATAAACTGACTAGTCCATCTAGACTGCCTCATAAGGAGAAAAGGACAGCCTCTGCTTGCTTATTAAAACGGAGTAGTAACATACAGATTTTCCGGCCACTGGGGGCAGAGAAAGGAACAGTAGGTACGTGCAGGTGTGTGTTCAATCAGCATAATATTGACATTAGACCCTTTAAACTAGATTTTATGGCAATTACTGTACAGGTAAAAAAAACGTCCAATTCTGCTCAGCTCATGCATGAGGTAGACTACACTACAGTATGTATGGAAATACTCTGCCCATGACCAACCCTATGCACATTAAATACATACGTAGATCTTACACAAAACAAGCTCTAAACTCTCTTTGAAAGTGTAACAACTGTGGTGGAGGCAGAGCCATCCTCTGTCAATATAAGAAATTAGACCATCAGAAGATATTTGCCAAATTTTACCAAAAAAATGTATTGAATGAGAATCGCCTATTACACCTTTAAATGCTGCATTTCAGGACAACTGGCGCTTTGGGACTAGAGTAGAGACCTCTGTGGGAGCTGCAGGGAGCAGGGTGACTCCTTTCACGGAGGTAGCCTACTCCTCTGCAATACAGCGTATGACAAATGGCTGGCTCTGGCAGACGGCGTGATAAAAATGGAAGCCCTGTGTGTGTGGGCATGCATCACATGGGAAGGCACATGCATAGACATGTGGATATTATAATAATCTCACTGTTTCCACTGATATCTGCCGTATTAGGGACTAAAAGTTAAGATGCCTCGCGTTACCTTCAAGGAAAATTTTAAATGTGGTGTACAGTACAAGGGCCTTTAACACACACACATGAATGACACATGATGAACACATGAACACAAAAGTCCAAATCCCCACAGAATCAATGGCCTCTCAGCCTATATGCGGCACTGGTAGCTCAAGTGTGTCTCTCTCTCTGTCAGTGAAACAATGTGTGTGTGTGTGTGAGAGAGAGAGAGAGAGAGAGAGAGAGAGTCGGGTTGAAAGCAATACATCTTCATTAGTTTACCGCTGTGGCTAGGACGCACGGCGCCTCAGCCAACTTGTGATGGAGCGATTGACACTTTGGAGCGGGAATGTCTGACAACCCGCAGAGAACGGCCGAGGGGAGGGGGAGCGGTCGACATGCCATGCCATCCGAACCATCCTTCCCCTGCATTCTCCATTTTCAGTTATATCAAACACTAGCGAATGCCCAGATTAGAGATAATGGATTGCTTTCCTCCAGAGGGCTTTAAAACATGCGTATGTATTAATACCAGATAGTAGGCTGGCAATAATAAGGAGTGCGGGACTATAAAAAAGGGTCTATAAAGAAGGGTTTCACTGAAGCAGGGGCATTTAAATAGCTGTGGGTTCTGCAGCGGTCGGAGGATGCTCAATGGAAAGACGTGATTCACGTCGTCAAGATGAAAACACCCCTGTTGCCCATCGAGAAGAATTGTGTCGAAGTGTCTTTACCACACACACACACACACACACACACACACACCTGTACTGAACAGTGTAATTGAGCTTAGAGAGATGAGGCACTTCCATCCCAAACTCAAAGACAGATGCTCTTCTCACACCCTGCAGTGTCACCCCTCTCTCTCTCGAGAGAGAGAGAAAGAGAGAGAGAGAGAGAGAGAGAGAGAGCCTGGTCTCTATACCCACAGAGAGGCACACAAATACCTAATCTGCGATGGCAACTTCCCCATCAACCTGTTCAATTCACCGACACACTAACGGCACACAGACATTTGCTCAGCGAGCGCCGCCATAATAAGGTCTCACAATAAGGTGACCATTTCAAACCAGAGGAGAGATAAATCTGTGACACTGGCATTCCTACCTTGAAGCGGCTTTGCGTTCCGGAGACATCAGGGCACATATGTGGCGCGTCTCTCCGCGATGACATGCGAGCCAGGCGGACCGACGCGCACATGCGAGACGGAGGCGTTTCAGATGTGGAGTATGAATGGTGTGTGTGTGGGGGAGGGGGGTGAGGGGAGGGGAAGGGGGGTTGTAGGTAGAAAAAAAAAAAAAAAAAAAAAAACAGACTGGCTTTTCCGTCTTCCCGTCCTTTTCTTGGTTTCCGATGTCGTCGTCGTCGTCTCCCCCTCTCCTCTCCTCTCCTCTGCTCTCCTCTCCTCTCCCTCAGAGGAATGGCAAGCGGAGGCTGAGGAGGCAGCAGTCTGTGGCGGTGGAGGGGGGAGGAGCTGTGCCGTGGATCACCTGGAGGAGCTGCGCTGGGCTCCGCATTTACTCCTTTACTGCAGCGCCGTGCGTTGCCTGTGTGCTCCACAGGCTGGCAGCAGACAAACCCTGACATGGAGCCTCATGTGTGGATTCAGGATCCTGCAGTCTCTCTCTCCCCCCCTCTCTCTCTCTACCTCTCCTTCTTTCTTAACTTCTGTCGTTCTCCCCCCCCTCTCTCTCTATCTCTCGCCCCCCCTTTCTCTCTCTTTCCCCCCCCCCCCCTTCCCCCTTTCTCTCTCTCTCTCTTCCTCTCTCTCATGCCTCGGCCAACCTTGATGATGACGTCATCACTGCTCCATCTGAGGGGGCCGGAGGAGCTTCCTGGGGCCCTGGTGACTTCAGACACGTTCCCCACTATCAAGAGCAGCTGTTGAAACAGTGAGGGGAGGCGCTGTAGTATCCGAAAAACTACAAATCCAACACGAGTCTGTAGTCACTGTCCTCCTGTTCTTTGTCAAACGCGGGAGGGAGGGGATGGGGGAGAAGGGGGGAGGGGTAGAGAGGCGCTTGTCGAGTTGCTTTGCAGCCAAGCCAGCCCGCTACGGTTATTATCAGTACATCCTCTCCACATCTGCAAACAAATTCTCCTCACGTTTGCAGCCTCTCCTCTCTCCTGCGGCATATGAGACTTTTTAGGGGGAGAGGCGATCAGAGAGTGACATAAATACAGGTCTGGAGTGGATCCTATCGATTTGGACATAATGTACAAGTCATTGGTATTCTAATGGAATACAGGTGCTTCTCTGGATGAAATTGAAATAGCAGCAGTAGCAGAATGGAGAGAAGCAAAGGTCATAAGAGAATAGGTTAGATCTATGACGGCGGTGTCAAATGCAAATAGCATGCCATGGAAAAATGGGAATAAATGCAGGTCTTCATTTTGGCCAACCGACTGCTCAATTTCAGTGAAAGGAATATATTCATACAGAGAGGGGGGCAAAATATTCATGGAAATGTTCCTGAGTTAAGAATACAACATTAGTGCTTGGAAAGGCTATATCAAGTAGCGTGTTGCTTTGAATAACCGATGAGGTAGAATCCTCAACATTGAAACGGTAACCAACAGAATATGTATCCTTAAAGGTTCTGTATGAATATACTATTTTTAACATGTTCTATGTGAATGTGCCCTGAGCAGAGAATGACATCACACACCCTCTCTGTGTGTTGTAATCTGAGCTGCTCTGCTCTTTGTTTCCATAGCCGGTCCGGCTGTGCATGCACACTGATTCTGGTGCTCGGTGCGACATCTAGCGGCAGACAACATCATATAGACTTTAAAGGCAGGGTCATTCTCGAGAATGCTTGCTAACTTCGAGCTCAAATCAAAACAATCTGCGGCGCCGCCCCACACATCTAAAGCATTGAGAAGCAAAGCGTAGTACTACGGCTTTGTTGTTGTGTTCGCTACTTTGTTTATGCTCCTAAAATGTGAATTAGCTTACAATAACTGACATTACTTTTAAGGGCCTGTGTCCAACAAACATTGTTTGGTGCAGAAAGTGCCTATTTTCCATACAAAACCTATGGTTGTTCAGCGCACACAGTTTTTTAGCACTGTGCTACCCAGCGGTTTAATTTGAAAGTAATCCAACTTCTGGAACAGCGCTGGAGTCAATGTCACTTCTCTCTTGTCAGCCGAGTCAAATCGAGGACGGGTGGGACGTAAAATATAAACACAGTCAACAATGGCGAAGGAGAAATTATCACGTCAATAGTGACAGAATGTCTGACAAACCTCCTGTAATACCTATAAATGCCCTTAGGGGTACCACCATTTAGGACATGAACAGTTAATATTGGGTATTTGACACCCAAAGCCCGCCTATTCTGTCTACTTTCTAAAGAAGCTGTGGTCTAACCCATACATGCTCATAGATACTTCTATGATTACAGTAGTGTACCGTAACTGTTCTGGATAAAATCATCTAAACTAACTAACTGCTATATAGAAATCAAAAGGTTGATGTAGTATGAATTCCTTCTGGCCCTTCTGTCTGAGTAAATGGCAATGTAGAAATAAAAGTGTCCTTTAATGGAGATATATGTGCAGTCACAATACAACATGTAGATGCGGGACACTGAATCCTTAACCCCCCCCCCCCCTTTCCCAGCCCTTTCAATTGCATATTTACAATGCATGGGGCTCCCAGTGCTTCAGTCTCAGCAGTGTATGAATAAATATATCATCAAAGTACACAGTCCCACCTAGTGGTGTAAGACACGGCTCGGATGCATTGGAAAAAATGAAGCTATTTGTGTCACTGTTCTACTGACAAGTGCATAATAATAATACCATGTTTAGTAACAATTTGATTATCTTTATGCTGTATTAATACATTTCCTGAGGAATAGTTAATAGGAGATGAAATTCACCAAAAGCAACACCACATTTTAAAGCCCTCTTACAAGCTTCATTTGACATTACAGTTCCTCTTTAATGTTGCATGGTACAGTAAAGTACATTGTGAGCTTTTGTTCTCTAAAAACTATGCCGGATAAATCATTATCAATCTGTTTTAACCTTGGAAAACTGATGTGTAAGTTCTGGAAGGGGGCGGGTGCTGATGAGGAACATTAGACTGTTCAGGTTGTAAAAATCAAACAAGCAGGTACACCATCACCCATGTTCACTTCAGCCTTAGCCACAATGCTGCAGACAAAGCTCCTTCTAAAGGCTTGGCTGTACCCTGCACATGATTAACAAAGCAGATAATCTCCTTGCTAAAATGCAACTGTCAGCCTGTTCACAATGCTTAAATACACAGAGTGTACATGCTGACAATAACCTATGCTTATCAAACAAGCATAGGCCGTTACTTGGCGAGCATAGATAAACGGGCACAGGCCCTTGACGCATATGAATGAATGGGAACTCCAGCATCATTCCAAAAAAAGTAATATGGATAAAGATATGAGATCAAGTTAGAAATGTCAAAAAACATGAAAACTTGTGACAGACTTAAGTATGTGTAGCGGTGGCCAGCCGGTAGCTGTGCGGTGCTAATCCTCACTCTCCGACACCTCATAGGACGTTCTGGCGA
>JAODLL010005053.1:0-10764 GCA_026546735.1 Forbesichthys agassizii
CGAGGGCTACCTGCCCTCTAGCTTTGGCAATACTGTTGTTATAACTGTCATGCTAATAAAGCTAACTTGAATTGAATATGTGCCCCGTGATTTCAGATCTTCAGGTCAGCGGTTGCCCAAGAAGAGGTCGCTTTTGTTTTGTTTTTTCAGTGCAAGCAATGTCATGGGAAGATATAAGCAAATGGGTCCAGGCAGGTGTGAGAGATGTTTTACAAATACCCTTATACAATACAGTAGCACGATACAGTAGTTCATATTTTTTTTATAGTGTGTAGCTGCATTATAAGTATGAAATGTTGTATTGGGACTCCGTAGCGATACAAAGTAGTATTAACTGACTTAGAATGGGATCAGGGACCAATCAGCACATCCCTAGCCAATTTTTTTTGGAATCAATGCTTCTGGCAAATAAAGATCTCCAGAGTATTCTCTGTATATCTACACAGAAGAATACGTCTGGGCAGAAAAAGAGATTGAATTCTAGAAGGGGCATTCCTAGCTTGGCATTAATCAAATGGCCAAAAACCCATTTTGTGCTATCTGTTATGTAAAACTATTGTGAGACAAGTTAAGCATACTGTAGATGTAGGTGAGGCTAGATTTGCACCCGATTTGTGACAGCACACGTTTGCTAATGCCCAGTGCAAACTGCATCATTCCAGCCCTGATTTTCCTCTCACAGATCTTAGATCTTAGAGTTAACATCGCCATCCTGTGAGCAGGTCAACAACAAGTTCAAACTTAGATTTAAGATGGCCCGAGATTCTCAAGCGTTAGCTTACTTGGTACATATCGGCACCAAGTGAGCTAATTTTGCTAAGAACAGATGAAGACAAACTACTTTACCTTAAATTTGCTCTGCAGAATAGATATTCTCTTAGCTGCCTGTTGTTTACGTATTTCCCTTTTATTTTTTCATATTATGGTACACAAACCTTTTTAATAATTTATTCCTGTATGTTATATACTGTATATTGGAAATGTTCTTCTGGTTCTACTGAACCTCTGGCACTCACAGATCTAGGTGGCTAACACAGAAGTACAACACAATATACAGCGGACGGCTCACTTAGTTGACTTGGCAAAGGACACAGTAACTTACTGCATGTGTTTCCATGTCACAACCGGAATCAGATGCACACCCTACTGTATTTCATTCTGCTGTTCATTCTTTGTTTGTTTGAGATTTTACCAACGGTAAACCAAGTGATTCACTCAGTACAGTGGCATGATGCTACCACGAAGGGCTCTAGCATCATGTCACCAGAGCCTGGAGAGTGAGATTTAACTTACCGCGGCGCTACCAGCTGACTGCCATTACACTCGCTTACGATTTGTGACATCACAAAATGCAGCAGTAAAGCAGCTTCCCTGCCTTAATAAACCGGAGAAGTGGGGTGTGTTCAAATTCGGCAAACAGAGGTCATCTTTTAACTTTAAGTTTTAACGTTTTTTTGCAAGCATTGCAAACTGCTACCCTGTAACCCTGAGTCCATGTGTGAACGAGAAAGAAAGAAATCATACTTTATTAATCCCCCTTAGGAGAAATTCACTCTCTGCATTTAACCCATCCCCGAAGGGAGCAGCCACTCGTGCGGCGCCCGGGGACCGACTCCAGATTGAGGCCAGTGTCTGGTCAACAGCACTAACTGGAGGGTGAACCTGACATGTTTCTGATAGTGGGGGAAACCGGAGAAAACCCACGCAGACACGGGGAGAGCATGCAAACTCCACACAGAAAGGCCGGGGCGACTGGTGTTTGAACCCTGGACCTTCTTGCTGTGAGGCCACAGTGCTATCGGCCATGCTAGGGCCACCGTGTTGGACGACCTCCATGTTGTTTGTGTGTGTTTGCAAATGTCCGCAGCAAACTCAAAGTAAACGGAAAACTGTTTTAATATGTCCGCGAACATTCACCGCTGCCAATTGTAACGCGCTTGTGTGCAACTACCTGTCTGCTCCACCTCGTACAAATGTTATTACAGCTGTAAAAGTTGTCACCGAACGTCACAGTCGGGTGTTTGCCTGCCCTCGCTGTGGTCTCATTTTTAATTCATACACCTTTTGTGCTCGAGGGGTGTTTTTAAATGTTGGTAGGATGGATCCTTCCAAGTGCATTCCTAGTCGGGTCCTTCCGAGGCTAGGAAAGACATTCGAAGAACGGCCTAGCTAGCGTGCAAGATGACGTCATTTAAAAAAAGTCCCACCTTCAAAATCATTATGCTTAATTAAACCGCACGTTTCTTTTTTAAATAACAGTTAAATAAAACAATGGATCGTGCTGTATTGCTGTTAGTTTTGTTTTGCACTAATTTTAAATCTCTCCTCTTCTGACGTTCGCACAGGATTGTGGGTATTTTTAGACCGCGAAGGATGCCCACATGCATCCTTCAAAATCCTCTGATGAAGGACAGAGTCCTTGGTAGAATTCTAAAGCATCCTAGACATTGGAACGGTACTTTGTCGAGATTTGATGACGTCGCATTCTTGAAATACAGGCGTCAAGGATCCTTCCTTGACATTGAGAAACACACACGGTCTCTGTTCCTTGTCCCTTTTCTTGCCCGCTGTGTTACTTCCTGGTTTCTTAGATGATAATGTTATTGGTTCCACATGTGTCTGTTCTAGTATACCTTTGTTTCTTGTGATCTGTTTCCCTTCCCTTTGTGTTTAAACCCTTGTGTTTCTTCTGTTCCTTGTCTGGTAATGTTTGTGTTTACACAAGGTCCACATTCTCCAAACGACAACCACCACAGCTTCAACTGGCGATTGCCGATGTATTGTGTGTTGTGTTGTTACCTCCGTTTGTTTTCACACCATTCTGGAGATTGTGTTAGCTGCCTGCTGCTGACTCTAGAACTGTAGCTATAGACGCCCTTAGAGGATGCCTGCGAGTGGCTAAAATATGATCATGGTGCACTCGTCTAATATAATGATCTGAACTGATCAGCATAATTCTGTACTAATAAGAAGGTTCTCCAGTGTATGTGACTCCTCCTAGCATGAACTAACAGTAGTGGGCTACTATGTGAGATGGATTTTGATAGGACTGTCCCGAATACCATTTCACAGGCTTAGAATAATTGATGTTTTTTCTGAACGAGTATTTGAATACTCTTTCTCAAAAACACCATTACAAAAACTCAACTATAATAAATGTTTCAGAACCTGTTAAAAATCAAAGCCGACAGCAGAACCGTTTGCGAGTTTTCAATAGCACATAACTGTACAACAGCAAATAATCAATGCTTTTAACTTTGAGTCAATACTCACTTATGAAGACTCATAGCATGTATTAGCCAATAAGAGTGTGTGTTGAATGAATAGCCCCGCTCTCTTCTTTCAGACAGAGCCAATTGTAATCGATTGTGTTGATGACCCAGTGTAGGGCAGGTAATTACATTTTTAACATCTGAGTTTATACAGAGACAGTAAGGATTAATGGGGAAACATGCATGCATAATGTGAAAAACCGAATACTCGAATACCAATATATAAAATCGAATGCATACCCAAAAAACAAATACCAGAATAATCAAGTAATCTAGGGCCAGCCCTAGATTTTTCCATTTAACTCACTTGTGAAATATACGAACGATTTTCTGATTGTATCCATATTCTGTATTCTGGTATTGAAATTAGCTGTAGCCAGGAGGTCGGATATTAGAGCTTTAATTTTAGTGTTACCTGTTACAAAATGTCATAGGCATCACCAGCTCTCAGTGAGTGAAACGCTCTGTGAGCATATCTGCTGTGGTCGATAATATCGATATGGCCCCTGCCTCTGTATTTCTCCAATTTAGAAATGTTTCACCGCTTGAAGATTCTGCCCAATCAGGGCCTCTTTTCCCTGAATGGTATAATAGCAGGCATGTCTACCTTGGCTGTCAATCACATTAATGCACACACACACACACGTGCAACAGGTCTCTCTGTAGTTGTTCTTTGCAACGGCAGACCAATGGAAAATTCGGAGGGGAAGAGCAGATAAGGGAGGGGGGGGACGGGGACGGGGGGGGGGTTTATGATTCACAAAATGTTGCTCTTCATTCATTCATTTTTATCTAGCTCTCGCTGCAACTCTCACATCCACAACCTACAACCTGTCTCACAGTACACTCTGCACCTGTCTCACTCTATGTCTCACAGTACACTCTGCACCTGTCTCACTCTATGTCTCACACTCTGCACCTGTCTCTGGTCACCGGATGATGAACATCATAACCAGTGTTGGGCAGTAACTAGATACTAGGAACTAGTTATTGTAATATTAATATGTTTTCCAGTAACTAGTAGTGTAACTAACGACTATTTCCAATACACTTAAAATTACTAATCCAAATAATGTTACAAGTAGGGATGTCACGAGAACCGATACATCGGTACCAAGTCGATGCCAAAATTTAGAAAACATGACGGTACTCGTTTTTGTGCAGTACCGTAAGTACCGGAAATTATACGTGCACGCGTACGGTACCGTGGAAGTGCCCCGCCTCCACTCGTCTAAAAGAAAAAGCAGCAGGCTAATTTGCGCTCCAGGGGGATTATCAGAGAGTAATAGATTCACAAAAAACAATACGGTACCTTAAGATATGCAAACGGTGCCTTCGACCTTTCCAGCAATAGTTTCCATCAAGACTTTACCGGCTGAGTAAAAAGTTCCGCTATTGTCATTTGACATCAATGTTTCGTTGATAAACACATCGCCTGGCGAAAGTGAAACAAAATCAGCCTTGAAGCAAATGAAATATGCAGGACTACGTCGCATATTTGTGTTGCAAACATCCACGTGTGTATGCTGTAATTTACTACAATGCATTTTAACCGACACTTTTTCACCTCGCGCTTTCGATACCTCCGAAGCGCTGACCGGGATCTCTGTGAATGTTTACCCGCCATAGAAGCACTCTCGTGCGGGAACCAAGTCACGGAGGTCCCGGTGGTACTTCCGCGGAGCCCCGAGCAGGCCACACAAAGCCACAGACTTCAGACTTCAATTAGCATCGGACATTATACCATTCATGCTATGTACACACAATATTACACTAGCCAACCCCATGGCACATACTATAGATAACCCCCCAGTCTCAGAAGATATGACATTTGACGTTATATTTGATGGCAGTCTCAGCATACAACGTTATGAGCGTGATATACTGAGCTTTAACTGGTAATGTACTTAGCTAGGCTACATAAACAGTTAAAGACTCATTTAAGTATATGTGAATATTTTATAATATTATTTATTTATTTATTTAATTATTTTTATTTGCCCCGTGGTATTGAAATGAGTATTGAGAACCGTGGAATTACACCGGTATTGGTATCGACTACTAAATTTCTGGTATTGTGACATCCCTAGTTACAAGAGCTTTCTGGTCCTAGCAAACTTAGGGTAGCCTAATTGAACTAGCTTGTCCAATCATCTGGTTTGTGTGGCTGCAATGTTTTCACTCTTGACTCTTCACTGTTGACTTCCACGGTTAATTATTGTTCCAATAAAGAGGATTCAATTCTAAAATGAGCTGGCTACACGGGGTGTTATTGGTCAGAATGTGCGGGGCAGGGTAGTGAATGTGAAAGTAATATAGTAATGTAACTAGTAACATAACTAATTACTTTAAATACCCAGTAAAAGTAATGGTATTACTATTCCTGAGTAACTTGCCCAACACTGATAACAAATTCCTTTAGTTTTTGTGATACATGAGAGTGATTGGCGGTTCTAATTCCGGGGCAGGATCAACTGCACCCTACAAAGGCTAAACATACACAGCTCTCGTATGAGTTGAGATCTGCCCTCCTGCTGGCGAATGGATTTTGACAATCAATGCAAAGCCACTGTGACTAAGAAGCCATCCCATAATTCTCCCAAGTGGGAATGTGGAGGAGGCCAGCGCAAAGAATTTAGCGCCGTAGATTGAATCTTAATGGCTTCGCTCAATCTAGTATAGCGACTCACGGAGAACGGCATCGCAAGTTAGGTGGTCTGAATGGAAGACAGACGCCAGATGTGACTCATTTTACAATTCAAATGCCAGAAAATCGAGCCAAAGTGTACGCCTGCATGCGTGTGTGTGTGTGCGTGTGCACGCTTGTGTGTGGTTTATACAAATCGGCTGCCTTTTTACAATCCTGCTCTGCGGTTGATGTAAATGACTCTCTCATAAAGGAAGAGTTGCCAAACAAAAATTATTCTTTGCTCGTGCGCACGCACGTGAGCGTGCACGTGAGTGTGCACGTGCACGCCCCTGAACGAGTGTCCAGGCCCGTCGTGCCCACCGATGTTCTCCTGACATGTAGCTCAGCAGAAATGATAAAATCATACATATGCAAACAACACACACACACACACACACACACACACACACACATTGTCAGGTGTGCTCAAGGATACGATTGCATCTGAAAATCAGCCGGACAAAGAGAATGAGTCTAGATCCTTTCAGCCAAGAATGTCCCCGCCTGTCTCGTTTACCTCCATTGCTCTTTACTTTCTATCCTTCCCATATTAATTTCTTTATTTGCAGATAAGCTCCATCTACATCTATAGCCCCACTCCTATCATGCCAGCAGCTTCTTTCTTTTCTTAGACCTTCTTCTTCACGGTCACTTTTGCCTCCTCTACTACTGACCTATAGTCCACATCCCATCCCTGAAATATTAATGATAAAACTCTCCCTCTCAAAGTGTAGTCTCTCTCTCTCTGTTTGTCGCTCACTCATATCTACACGAATCAACAAATCGATCATATTGATGGCACACACAGTTTAGTGCATGTGTTTACACGCGTGTACAGCGCAGTAAGGGCACTGCAACAACGAGGTAGGTGTGTGTTTGTGTGTGTTGTGCGTGCGTGCGTCGTAGACACATAAGAGAGCGCTGAACAGAAAGCTAATCACGTCCACATTAATATTTCACGCCGCTCGTCGCGCACACCACGGGCTCCAGACGTGACATTGAGCTTAATATGGCGCCAATATAGCGACACATCACAGCGTCCATTGATCGCTGGCGCTATTATACCAACCGCCGTTTGAGGTGGCACGGCGACGCGAGTGCGTGAAAGGGATGTGGATTGGGGGAGGGGGGGGGGGTCATGTTTCATCGCCTATATCCTAGCAAGGCGTCATGTCTTACCGTCAGTCGTCCGATTTGCCCACCTCCTCTACCACCTCCTCTTCCTCCCCCTCTTCCTCCTCCGTCTTCACTGCGTCTCCCGCATTCCGAGGCTTTTCCGTCCGCGCACTCCCGTCCCGTTCCGTTCCCCACCCTCTTGCGCCGTTCGCTCACGGTTGTGTTGTAGTAGCTAGGCTACTCCCCTCGAGCCGTTGCATTCAGTGATTATAATTGAATAGCGAAGCGGCGGGCGGCCGCTCGTGCCAAGGCGATGCCCTATATGCCACGAGGAGACGACGCACGCACACACACACACACACACAATAGTAGGCTGCACTCGTCCAACACAGGCTCGAGCTCACACCTTTTCCTCTCGAGGCTCGATGCTTTCCCGCGGTGCCGTAGCCTACTGTGTGTCACGCGGGTATCGTAAGTCCCACGGGTTTCATGGCCGGCGATGATGATGCGGGCTCGCAGGCCCGTGAGAAGGGATAAATAATACGACTACAAATAAACGAGACGGTTGACAGACCTACGCCGTTTCACTCGATAGGATGCCGAAACCGCTTGAGCCCAGGCGGTATTTTTTCATGCGCTGTTCCAGCTGCGATGTCGGTGAGTTAGCCTATCCTTCCATGAAAAACACGTCGACGCGATAGCGGCTGCTTCCACATCTTGGAGGAGTCGCGATTATACCGACGAGGTCGCCTCGGTCGTGAAGGCTGCGTCTTTCAAACAACCCACGCGCGACGTGCATGTGATTGCAGGTTCACGAGAGATGCAACGTTTTAAATAAAGTCCTTCCCGCTCGTGGCCTCGCTTCGCGTCTGTGCCGTCGGTCCGCTTGTTGCGCGTGCCGCGCCTGAGAACGCGCAGCGTGCGACGGCGATGTGTTGCCTATGTGCGTAAATGAGCGTGTGCGTGTCTATAGGCCTGCGTGTGCTCGACAAACCAAGCGGAGAGGCTGGCACAGAAGGGTGTTGTTGACTACATTGTGGGGCTGTCTGACTGGGCAGCAACTTGATGCATTATAATTTATATTGGCAATAAAATCATACAGGCTGTTGGAAAATGGTATATGTTAATTTGCCCTACACAGACAGGCTATATGCAGACTGATATATGAATCCTAGAATTTCATAGCCTGCATTCTGCCCTGATATGAACAAACGACAGGAGATAGCTACCGACCCAAGACATATTCATAATAGCCTGCAATGAAACCTTCGGAAATGCTTTGTCTAAGTAGTAGCAATAACACTACCCCTCCCCAGTTAGAATAATAAATGCCACAGTGTTCTCTACAAGAAACGGTGTGTGTGTGTGTGTGTGTGTGGGGGGGGGGGGGGGTGGGGTGATGTGAATGTGCGTGTGTGTGTGTGGGAGTCGTTACATGAAAAGGGGTGTGTGTGTGTGTGTGTCGTTACATGAAAAGGGGGGTGTGTGGGTGTGTCGTTACATGAAAAGGGGTGTGTGTGTGTCGTTGTATCAGAGTCAGTCACTCAGCCCCATCCCTGCCACCCATCACAGTACAACATTTGTTGCATTTGACAAGGACCGGCAACATGCACGAGCCAATCAACAAGTCACTCAGTCACATCTCGCGGGCAGCTGTCTCGGTGCTGATGACACGCGCCCATCGTCGCTGATGTTCAGACGCAGATTGACACCCATTGCTTATTGTGGGGTTTTTTCTTTTTAGGCTAAGCGGCAAATAACCAAAACACATTTAACAGACAAATAAAACATAAGCAATTTATATTTTACATATTGCCCTATGTTAAAGTTTATAGTAGCCTAAATATTGCGTTTAGAGGCAAATAAGCTTGTTTAGCATGACCCAAGCGATTTTTAATCAAATAAAGTTGCAGAAGTCAACAGCCATCTTAGACACACATACACATACTGTATGTCCTGAGGCTGAATAGAAATACTATACATTGTTAATTTCTTTCCTATCTATTTGCACAGTTTTAGGAATTTATTATAATCAACATAAAAGTAAAAAATCTAAACGTTATCAGTGATTTACTGTGACTGGCTATTTTTACAATATTTGCCTATTGTCCAACACACTTAAGTAAACATGTTAAAAGCCATTCTCTTCTAATTCATTCTTCATTCTTTCTGTACTTTCTTTCTTTGGAAAAGCTGTTGCTATATTTTAGCAATAATAGTCGTCAATATAAAATCACTATTCTAGAGAACACGTTACCCATGAAAAAGATTTCCTCCGGAAATACACCTTTTATTAGTGATCCTTGATAAAAATCCTTAATAAAGAGTTATAATGTTTTTAGTGAGACTTTTTCTTCATTTACTAAATAGCAAAAAAAGCCTTAGTGACAAAACCTGAGTTGGGTCCATTGTTTGTCCTTGGCTGGTCAGACAAGCATTAGCAGCATCCCATTAGTAGACAATATAGCATGCAATCAGCACTTATTCTATAAACAGCATTACATTGTTTAATAATGCTTATTTGGCATACGCACACACGAGTGGCTGTAGGCGTACTGTAAGAGCTTCTGATTCAGATATTGATTATTGACAGTGGATTGCAAAACGGATTTGCCTTAGCTTTTCGACCGTGGCCAATAAAAACACTTAATGTATTAAATTACTTGAATAGCCTGAGCATTTTTTTAGCAGCATAAATGCAAGACATTCTCGGTCCAATAAACTGTGAGTTTACAATAGGTCAATGTTATTGACATACTGTAAGTATTAAGTAAGTAATATGTTAAAGTAAGTAATAATTTAAGTGTAAACTCCACCGCCAGCTCTGAGCCTGACTCCACCCGCTGCAAAATGTTTATGAATACTAAAAAGTAGTCAAGGAGCTGAGTGAAAGGAGAGGTTGAGCGGGAACGCCCCATTAAAATGTAGAGTAATGTTAACATTGATGACACACAAGTGTTCCAAATGTAGACTTGTCAGTCAGCAAGGGCTTTAAGATTTTTTCTTTACAGATAAAAACACTTTCAACCCATGAAATGCAGATGGAAATGTTGTCAGCATTAACAGCAGCATTTATGTGTCTCATAAAAAACAAAATTTGGGTCACTGTTTCCCTCACCACGGCAATCCTCCTCCATCTTCATCGTTTGTCTTCTCAACCTCTTCTTCCATGTTACCTATGCCTCGCCCACTCCGCATTTTCTTCTTCTTCATCTTCCTCTTCCCACCATTGTCCTCCACCTTGTACTTGAGTCGCCGGACGGGGTCGCTGAAGCTGCGCATGGACGTCTCGTCAAAGTCCTCGTTGATCATGAAGTTCCGGTCGATCAGCTCCGCCGCTTCCTGCCAGTTGTGGAAGCAGTCCGGGCCCAGGCGACGGATCTCCTCCACCGCATTGGGTACGAGCACGGAGCAGTCGGGACGCAGGACCACCACCGTGGGAAGGTCCTCCACCTCAAACATGGCCTTCAGATCGCTGTGGGCAGGGCCAGTCAACAGTGACTCACCTCTATACTCACCACCACTCCACCTTTAAAGTGTAGCTGCACCCCAGCCCTGAGCCTGACTACACCTTTAAAGTGTACCTGCACCCCAGCTCTGAGCCTGACTACACCTTTAAAGTGTAACTACACCCCAGCTCTGAGCCTGACTCCACCTTTAAAGTGTAACTACACCCCAGCTCTGAGC
>JAODLL010005054.1:0-10763 GCA_026546735.1 Forbesichthys agassizii
CACATACACACACACACACATTTTATTTAAGGACACCTTTCAAGACACTCAATGACATTATATTACAAATACAAAGACACAGCCTAACATGAAAACATTTGACTAAAACAGCATACATATTAGACATAAGGTACAAATGAAAAGTGTGAAAAGTAAAGGAGGCTGAGCAGAGGTTTCAAATAAAAATGGGTTTAAGTTGATTAAAATACATCCAGATCTAGGGTTAGGGTTAGGGTTACCTTCTATAGTGTCTTTGAGTAGTCGGTTTTCAATTACTAAGTCTGATAGGAGAGACAGAACAGTTAAAACATTTTCAAATGCAACCAAGTATAAATGCCTGTAAATATCTACTCAATACACACGTGTAAAACACAACAGGATCTAATGTACCTGCTACATTGTCTGCGAGCTTCTGACGGTCATTTGCTAATTCTTTTGTAAAGTAGGAGTGACAGTTCAGTTTTTAGCAACACATTTTCACAAATAATTATGACGAGCAATATAATGAGGAACAATGTTCTCATACAGAGCAAATTAAGATAGGTTGCTACTTGCTCCTTCAGACTTGTGATTGTTCTCAGTTTGGATAAAGGTGTTCAATTATGTAATTGTAAATATCAATTCATAATGACACAACACGTAAAACATTTTTTTTATTCTGACATCTAAGGGATAATCTGACTCAAAATATACCTCTACAATTTCTCAATACGTGAGAAATATTTCTTTTGTATTTTCAAAATGTTTAAAATTGACATTTTAACCAATTTACACTTAAAGTTTTCCTGTTTTTTACTCACGTTCTAGATCTGCCACCTTCTGGCGGTAATTTTCAACATCCCCCTGGCTCTTTTCCAGCTGTATTTGTAAATCTGTTTATTTAAATACAACAAAAAACAGCCTGACTTTTGATACATAACTTTGTGTTTCAATTGTATTTTTCTGACATTTTAGATAATGTAACTTACTGTTAAAATCTACTACTAGCACTTGATTCTCGCGTTCTAGTTCTGCAACCTTTTTGCGTTGAATTTCAGCATCTTCCTTGCTCTGCTCCAGTTGTCTTTCTATATCTGTTTGATTATATGTTAAAATACATACATGCAAATGCACAGCTAATCTGTAGCCTGGTTGGCAACAATGAGTCCATATCTTACCAGAACATTGGTGTCTGGCATCAGAACAGCAAATTTGCAGACGTTTAACCTCTTTCCTTAACTCTGAAAGGGAGGTCGACATCAGAGACAGCACACCAAGATGACAACTTCAATGACAACTTTCAACTCTTTGCTAATTGGCTAACCCACCATCATTTTTGTCTTCCACTTTAATTTTCTCGTTTTCTTTAGCTTGCAGCTGTTTCTTCAGTTCTGAAGGAATACAGCAAAGAAATTACACCAATGTGTATTGAGATTTATTTTTGCGCTGGTTTATAAAGTAAACTGATATTTATTTATATGTATAGTCAAGCCTGTATAGTGTTTTTCTTGTCCATGTTATTTTTCTCAACAGAGGACACTATCAGCAGTTGATGGAATCACAATTGACACACACAGTATAGTCAAGAACTTTGCCAAACCATTGATTTCTTTTGCGTTGGTTTCATTAGTGTTGGAGGCTGTTTTTTCAAAGTTTTTTATTTGATCCTGAAGATTGGCAACATCCTTTACTGAAAGAAGAAAATGAATGAGTTAATTAATGAATGTATAAATATACAGCAATCTTTGTAAATGTTTTATCATGGTGCATACTTAATTTGAAATTATTTGCATTCATCTGTTTGAGTAAATTTTCACTGTCTTGAAGTTGTCTTTCCCTCAGCCGCAGTTTCTTTTCTAGCTCTGAAAATGGTAAAGTGGTAAGGTGTATGTTTACAGGATACAATCAATAATTATATATTTGCACGTTATCTTTGATAATGATTTTCTATTTACTTGTTATTCTTTCAGCACTCTGTTTTTTGTTTCGTTTTATTTCATCCTCCAAACCGTTGATTTTGTTGCGAAGGTTCATAATTTCTGTCGCTAAAACAATAGAATGTATGCCGGGTTTTTCAAAACATAATTCAACAGTTAACAGTTGCGTATGTGAAGAATAGAAAAAAAAAACATACTCAAATAATGATTCTCAGATTTAGATGTTTCCAGTTCGTCCCTCTTTTCATCTAACAAATTTCTTTCCTCTTCCAACTGATTCTCCAGTACTTTGAGAACATCATTTGAAAACAGATTAATTTGTTAGTGTACGTGACATTTCCTCAGAATGCTCACCACAGTTTAGATACAGTATGTGTATATCATATATACATACATAGTATTATATACAGACATTACATAGTATGTGTAATACCCACCTGCAATTATGTCCAAATATTCTGCTAATTCATCCTCTCTTTGCTTCTTAAGTCTTGCTATTTCACTCTGACGGCTTAATATGTAAAACACTATAAGGGAACAACAGCTGTGTTATTATTTTGGACAGAGCTTACACATCTTAGTAGCACATGCTGTCTAAATATCTTTGTAATTCTGATGACAACTCACTCAGTTTTGTTGTATTATCATCATCATCATCTTGAATGCCTTCAATTAAAGCGTCCAGGTTCTCTTGAAGTCCTGTAGATGACGAAGAGGGAATTTAAATACCCATATCCTCATAGAAATTAGCACTATTGCCTTGGCTGAAAATGTTCACCTCATTACATTTCACATCTCAAACGCAAGAAGAACCCAAGGAACCATAAAGCTGCATGTAGAATCCATTAGATTGTGTGATTTATACGTTTGTACGCGTTTTGTTTTCAAATAACTCACTGTCAATTTTTTCACTTGTGGTTCCATTATCAGATTCACTCTGGAGGTCTTCAATGTGTTGTTGTGTTGCAATAATCTGCAAAACTACACATAGAAATGAAAATGTCACTTCAACAGATAACGGTGTGTGAGAGATACAATATTTTTATGGTCCAATGCAATGCTGTTTTGTTAGCAGGGCTGGGCAGGTTACTTCTAAATGTAATCCGCAAGCGGGACATCCCAAAATCACTCAATGTTATTTTGTTTTTTTATAATGTTCAGTGGTCAAATTTAAGTGAAATTGCATCAAGCTGTAAGAGATCTGATACAGAGCACAAGAGTTTGTATTCCACTTAGTGAATACATACAATACTAATGACAGCATCGTAATATAGGGGGTGTGTGACTGAGAGGAGTATACATTTAAAATAAACAAAGATGTTCAGTCATTAATTTGGCAACTTACATCGTTGAGGCTGAAAACTTGTATCCTTCAGTACAGCTATTTTCTGGGCAAGTTCTATATTCTTCTGATCTATAATTCCCTGAAGCTCTGAGGAGCAGAAACATCAACATTTAATCAACAATCTCAAACCTGTTAAATTTCATAAATGCCACTTTTCATACAATGTTCTGCAACAAAATAATTTAATCAACAATTTCTGTATATAGGCCAACTCTTTTTAAATTATACCTCTGAACATGCAATTTCAATAATAGTTCAATAATCGGATGTCTTGGTGTGACATAAATGGGAGTACACACCCAGAAAGGGGATTACTGTACTTTACAAATTGTTTATATACTCACTCTCATTGTCTGCATCAGCACTCAGTTTCTTTTTTCTAAGTGCCTCCAACTGCATGTTTAATGTGGAAATCTGAAGGACTGAAAGAATAATAATGTACATGTATGGACATCTGTAGGTTTGCCCATTTGTGAAACATTGGCTAAACAAGCGATAATGTATGACCTAATCAATTAATTCAATGACACAATGTAAATATGTGATCCAAGATATATGGGCATTTATTTACAGCTCTACAATAAAGAAGTATAACATTCTTATACAATAACATATTTCATATTACATATACTGTATACAGTAAGCTCTATTGTACCATATGCTTTGAACTAAACAAGATGTATTCCAACACTCACCAAGGGAAGTGATGCTATCAGATTTGTCTGCTAGTTCTTGTAGTTTTTCTTCCAAATTATTCTGCAGTTCTGTAAGACACATTGAGTAGTAAACAACACACGCTGCCCACTAACAGCAAAGCACCAGGAAGTAAATATTAAAAACTAGACCGACCTTCGTATTTGACCTGAACATCTGAACATTCTGCTGCACTGCTGTTGAGTCTGTTTTGCAGATCTACAACAAACAAAGCATAAACAGACATTTGTAAAACAAAAATGCATCTACATTAAGCACTTGAATGTGGTGGAACAAGCTACGCATGCTTTATACTTAAAGTGATATTGAACTAAAATAAAATGCTATTCCAATTGTTTCATTTTCTGTAGAGTATTACAGAGCTTTTGGGGTGGTAGCACCCAAAATGCTTTGTGCTCACTTTAATAAGGTTGGCTGATTCTGTTGACTCTTTTAAAAAGCAGCTATGACATACAGTACTACTGTGAAGCACTTTGTGACCTCTGTCTGTGCTCTATACAAATTAACTACTTACTTATTATAATACAAACTTATGACATATGTGTTTTGTTTGCAGATAATGAATTATAGACAGTCAACAGTTATAGTTAAGTTCAATATTATATTGACCAATAAATGATAACTCACCTAGGATTTTAGCCCGAGCCAGATCACTTTCTTTTTCTTTTCTCTTAAGTTGTGTTTTAAGCTCTTTGAGTAAAACATATTTGTTATTAGTAAAGAAATGCTAAATAATAACATGCATTAAATAGAGTGAAAATAAATCAAGACCCACTAGCAATTGTAGCAGTTTTGTTTTGGTCTCCAAGTTCTTTTTCGTTCTGTCTAAGTATATTTTGGAGTTCAGTGATGGTCAAAACTGAGGACATAAAACAAATGCACGTGATAATGTAATTAGATCAAGAACATTGCTAAGTCATAATGTATACTTACTGTGTACTTACTCATTTCTGCTGTGACCTGAGTTTTCACATCCAACTGATTTATATAACTCTTGAGTTCCCCCTTCGTGGTTTCAAGCAAGTTTGTCAGCTCTGAGACAAATCAAATGAATGTATATGTAGTCACTTTAAGATTTTAATTCGCAATCTGTTAAGATTGTGTGTTGTTTTTTTATTTTATTATTATTCTAGACTATAAAACAGCAGTTACATTATAATACGTTAATAATCAGAATTATGCTTAATGTTGACGGCCAAATGTTTTCTGAACCCAATCATCTTGGGACTGCTGTTTACCCAGAATTCTATGACACATTAATTATTACTATTATTCTTTTTATTATTTAAGATTTTCACTTAAATGTATAGTAGATAATTCTGGAGAAAGCTTGTTAATATTTGAAAGTGATCAAAACAATAACACCTCTCCCGTCAATGTCATGTCTATTCACAGAGCCATGGCTGTGTGCATGTTTCAGCACGTACAGAGAACAGGGAGCTAGTGGATCACAAGGGACCAAAAGTGTATTATCTTACAATCACTTACTATACTTGTATTCATTTGATTAAATCTTACCCCCTTAAAAATTGAAATAAAGTGTAACTGCACCCTGAATTGTGTTTTTTGAGCAGTGAACTAAATAATACGACTGCACTGTGATTAGACACACACAGTAAATGCTCGTGATAATATTGATAAATGTCCCATCATTATAAAGATTGGACAGAAAATGTCCCGACACGTCCTAGCCATTTAAAAATTGCCTTAGGACTTAGCGAATAAATATATTGTAAATGCTAATAATGGTACAATTTACCTGTGTTGTGTGTTGTGTAATCTGTACATGTGATTGAGATATTTCTAAAGATACTTACGACTGATCTGAGAGGTTTTAATGTCCACCAGTAGGTTCTCCAGAGCCTTTATCTCAGTCCGGAGTGTAATGACTTCAGGTGCTTAAAAGTAAATCAAAATAAAAAATTAAGCCAACTGAATAATATCCCGTTTCTGTTAACAAAACAAGTGGCACATCTACTAAATACCTAACCTGGGACTTCTGTGGCGTCTGTTAATGTTACAATTGACAGAGCACTCTTATTTCACAACTTGCTAAATCCTTTCAAATCTTGCCAATGTGGAAGTTCTTAAGTATGGCACAATGTGAAAATAGTATTACATACACATAGTATTAATGCTAAATGTTGTTTGCCTACCATCACCTATTGCATCTTAACCGTCCTGGAGGGGTGGATTCCTCCATCTGTGGTCCCTTCCCAAGGTTTCTTCCCTATTTTTTCCCCCCTATGTGTTTTTAATGGAAGTTTTACCTTGCCCGGGGGGAGGAGCAGGTTAAGGGGGTGTTGTTTGTTTCCATGTGAAATGTATGTTGTAAAGCCCTTTGAGACTGCAATGTGATTAAGGGCTATATAGATAAAATTGACTTGACTTGACTTTCCCACTCAGGGTATTTTTTCCTCCCATTCTTATTCAATACTGCTATCTAAAGAAAGACCCTTGTTTAACCGTAGGCTAAGGCTCATTATGGTGGCGTACTTCCTGACTATTCTGTATGCAATATCTTCAGTGATTATGTTTATAATGACATAATCCAGGCCTGGTTGTAATACACTGGTCTCACCTGTTTCGTCTTTAAAAATCATTGCTGAGATAAGTTCATCTTTCTTCTTTTCCAGTTGTTCCTCTAGCTCTGCAGGGATACACATTAAATACTGAGGAGTGTGTTCACTTTGTGTCATTCAGATGTACTGTAGGACCCTCTCTTGGCATGATCCACGTGCTACTCAACCTTTATAGGCTATGGCGCTCCTCTCCCAAGCACATGTGCACAAGCCTACTAATTGTTTTTGCTGCAAATAATTGAACTTGGAAACACTGGCCAGGAAAATAATAACCTAAAGCTAAACTCATAAATGTGGTACACTCATATAGCCCACTCCCCTAACCCCAGAACCCCCAATATTCTACAAAATGAATAAATAAATCACCATTAAGATTCTAAATTATTTGTGGGCAGATGTAAGGTAGATAACCTATGAGATCTGTGGGAGCAGAGAAGAGAGAAAGAGCTCTCTGAGTTTCAAACTAAAGTAAAACATTGAATAAACAATGATATTTGTGCTCCTATTCATTGTACAGTACAAGTAATTGCAAATCAATAATGGTAGAGTTTGACCTGAAAGACTGCTTACCATGTTCTTTAGAGGTTTTAAACAAATAGATGTCTGCCAGTTGACGCTCCAAGTCCTTCACATAATATTGGAGTGTATATATTCTCAGTGCTAAAGAGCAGCACAATAGTTAGTTGAATTACCAGTTCATGTTAACACCCCATGTTGTTACTCTCTGCACAAACCACATATACAGTATATATCAAGCTCAGTTATTTCATATACTTACGCATAGCCTCCTTGTCTAGTTGAGAGATTAAGGTGACCAGCTTTGTCTCTAATGCTGAAAGAAAAGTACAATTGCCTAATCATTATTTCATATATACATATATGTATATATGAAAATATTGTTTGTATGTATAATGTATATATACACACACACATATATATATTCTAGATTAGAGTGTAGACAGTATGTCAGACAGTGTTGTGACATACTGCAGTTTGTGGGTCTGACAATCACTTTTTTACCAATAAATGTATTCATTCTTGTAGATATTTTATCTAGACTAATACACATCTCATTTCAATCCCATAGGGTGCTCCCTCAGAAGCTTTGCCACACATTATCTTTTCCAGCACCCACACAGAATTGGCAGCTACCGTACCATATTTTCTCAAATAAAAACCGTGATTCAATTACAGGCGTGTCTCAAATAATGGCATGGGGCGTGGCTGATATGAACAAATGGCCCCCAAAATACAGGCCAGGGAAAAAAATTGTTGAATACTTTTCTGGTGCGTTAATGTCTTTGGCAACTGTAATTTGTAGTAACGTACCCGTGCCAGTAGATGGCAGTAGCTACATTTGAATCAACATGTCTTCAGTGCAGCTGTATAATTAGTATACCAGTACTACGGCCTAAAGTAGAAAGCAGTGTTGTAGTATGCAAAGAACACTGAAGATTCATTTATCAATGTAAGCTGGTATGTTTATGTATGAAATCCTGGTGGCATTTGATTAATGAATTCCACTTTGTCATCTTTTAATTCTATCTGGCTGTAATATGCATATTAGATGGATATATGATAAGCAGGCTATAAGTGATTCCAAAACTACAGGACATTTTTAACCATTTAAAATATAAATGTTTACAGGAAGTGTTGAATTTGTTTAACAACTAAGAGAAACTATGAAATAAAGTATTGTCTCTAATACAAGCCTGCCTTAAATAAAGGCCTGCTAGCATCTGCAGTTGAGATAAATAAAGGCCCCAGTCACTATTTGAGGAAATATGGTCTCTTACAATTGCTGACTATACCTTTAATAATGCAGTCATGTCCTACAGTATATCAGATAGCATTATTCAATCCAAAAACCAACTCCTCCTTCTGCCTAGTTCTATAGGGCAGCGGGAGAGAGGATTCCGAGCCACTCCTCACTTAGCTTGTTAGTCTTAGCATGTTTAGATCATCAAGCTTTTAATTTCAGTTTTAGTTTAAGATTTGGTTCGAGACGCATATCACTCTGAAAACGCTCTATTCAGTCTACTCTGGTGTTGGAGGGGCATGCACCTGGTTTTCAAAACGTCAATATGTAACTGTTTTTTAATTAAATTAATTCAAGCAGTAATAGTTATTATTTAGTCAATTGTTTATTTCATGCAAGCAAAACTACAAAGCACACATACGTAGTTCTGCTGCTTATTCACTAGTGTTAATAGTTTAGTTTAGTTCAGCATACCTTCAGCAAACGCAGCAGCAATGGGATTGGCTCGGTCATTACGCAGGATCCAAATCTCATTATGGACCGAGATGATGTCTAGAACTGCAATACACACACACACACACACACACACACACACACACACAGTATTAACACACAAGCACATACACATAAGTAATTTTCAAAAATTGTAACCCAAAAAATTACTTATCACAAAAAGTATTTTTTTTGTTTTGTTTAATTAGATTAATTTGAATTGTTATTGTATTTAAATGGTTTGGAATGAGACATTGATTAATCATAGGCTCCTGAAAACATCGTAGCTACAAGTTACAGGTTAGCAAGCTTCATGTCTTTAGACATTGGCCCCGTTTTCCCTGCAACTACTGCCCACACCTATTTCAGGCTTGGATGTTCCCAGCTCTGCGGTTTTGGCATTAAGTTCATCCCTCTTCTTTTCCAGTTGCTCCTCTAGCCCTAGTAGGGAAACAGATAAATAAAAACACAGTACATTTTGCGGGGCATGAATAGCAGCATCAGATGTAAATCTGGCATGATGCCCTGGTTCTCACTATTTATGAATCGGAACACTCCTTTCCCACGTGCACATGCACAAACCAGGCAAAGTGCTTTTGCTACATAAACATAATCGACCATATGGAACACCAGCCAAGAAATTAATAGCCAAGATTAAAATATTGTGTATACAGTAGATTATGTTTGAGCACCTCTTCCCCCGAAGCCTGATTTATCTACCTCAGCTCACTGCTAATGTTTGAAACAAGTGTCCACAAAAGCGTGTGCGGGACAACATAGATATGGGCGAGGGGGAGAATGCACTCTTTTGCACTTTTTCAGGCAATCATCTCCTGCGTCACTGCATACACCACTACTAGGGCTGGGTGATATGGACCAAGTGCAGGCATGGAGGGAGAGACGAACAAATCGAAAATGTCATGAATAAATGCATAATATAACTATATCGATATAAACGATATTGTCTAATTTTATATCTCTCCTGAAAAAATTCTGATATACCGATATATCCTAACTCTAACACCGGTATATCACCCAGCCCTAACCACTACCAATACTCACTTGAGGTTTCTCTTGGATCTTCAGTAATACTGATTCGCCTGGTCAACTCCTTCAGGTCAGCATCCAGCTTAATAAGCTCCAAAACTAGCTCAAACAAACCAAGTAAACAGCATTAGCTCTACAAATAGGTGCTATTAAAAAAAACAGTCTGGAAGAAGGCTTTCTCACCCAGCACAGCCGCAGTCTTTCCAGTGGATTTTAGTTCTGCAATTCTGTGTTCAAATTCAGCCTTTAATCCTGGAAGACAGAACCACAATCTTTACAGTCAACGTGGTAGATCCATTTTCACGTCAAGGATGAGAGTTAAAGTGCTTACGTTCGTAATTCTGCTGAAGTCCAGGACATTTCTCTCCCTTTGACTGCAGTGTTCCAATTAAGTCTATAAAATGAACGGAGGTGGCTTAGTTAAAACTTATCATCTTCTTCAAATCTTATTTTGGTTCACAGAAACCTCTCACCTTTTATCTCGGCCTTATATTTGGCACATTGTCGCTCTTTGGCCTGAAGTTTACCCTGTAGAGCTGTAAATGTAAATCAGTGCCTTCATGTTCTTCATACAATATGCACCTTTAACAACATAATGAAACACACCTACTTCATCTACTTTTTAAAATTGGAGTCATTTAAGATGATAGATTAGCCTGAACAAAGACAAATCTCAAGTAATTTATATAGCATGGTGTGTACAACAATTTACTATGATACGGGATAATGTTACATCCGTATGTTACATGTAACACTTACATTATCATCGTAAATCCTAACATAATAATCCTAAAATACATAATACATATTAATATAGAAGATGATAATTGGTGTTGTAGAAAATTGTGCTTTATATTTTAGATATTCTATTTTAGATATATATATTAGATCTTATTGCTTAAAAGTGA
>JAODLL010005055.1:0-10763 GCA_026546735.1 Forbesichthys agassizii
TGGGGTGCAGTTACACTTTAAAGGTGGAGTCAGGCTCAGAGCTGGGGTGCAGTTACACTTTAAAGGTGGAGTCAGGCCTGTGTGTTTGTGTATGCCCCCTTCCACAGGGACTCTCCCATCTCCATTCCCACCATGTGATACATCGTGACATCAAAGGGCAAAACGTCCTGCTAACTGAGAACGCAGAGGTCAAACTAGGTATGACACACACACTGTATAATGCTATAGTACACCTCGACACACACACTGTATAATGCTATAGTACACCTCGACACACACACTGTATAATGCTATAGTACACCTCAGTGCAACAGATTTTGGAGCAATGGCTCTTGTCTCCTGTTAGCTTAGGTTTGTTTGGAACATAGTCTTCAGTCAAGCACATGCACGTTCTAGTGAACATAAACTTTTGAGGTCATAGTTCACTAGCTTTTATTGGTCAGTATGCGTAATATTTTATGTATCAGTTGCAATGATATTCTATTGGAATATTATACATGGGGTCATTTGATGCAGATTGTAAAATGTTTCTATTGATAATGGGTTGTTTTTTTTTGTGGGTTTTTTTTTTGGACTAGTTGACTTTGGAGTGTCTGCACAGCTGGACAAGACGATTGGTCGACGAAACACCTTCATCGGGACACCCTATTGGATGGCACCAGAGGTCATAGCCTGTGATGAGAACCAAGAAGCCACATACGACTATAGGGTATGCCTGGCAACATATCAAATGTTGGAAAGAATTATCAACACTAAACCCAGTCCAGTGTTGTGGTTTGGATTATTTTACGTTACTTTGTGTTAGACAACGTTTGTTCTTCACAATACATTTTAATGGCTTGCCATTTGTATATTGGAAGCAATTTCCCTCACATTTAAACCAAGGCTGCATAAATGGTAAATTCATGAGCACATTTGGATTCACATTTGAAAAAGAAATGAAAATATGAGTTATGCATAATGAGTTTTCCTGCATTTCTGCCTTCAACAGAGTGACCTCTGGTCTTTAGGAATAACTTCTTTAGAGATGGCTGAAGGAGCTCCACGTAAGCCTGACATGCACACACGCACACACACGTAATATAAACGTACATTTTCATGTGCACTACCCCACACACACTGACAGGTCATTCTCTCCTGTACTTCCATTGTCCTTCATTTGTGTTTTTGTAGACAATGTATCCAGTATCCATCTTTATACCTTTAGTATGTTTTCACTCTCTCAGCACTGTGTGACATGCATCCAATGAGAGCTCTGTTTCTGATCCCAAGAAACCCTCCGCCAAAACTCAAATCCAAGAAATGGTAAGTGTGCACGCACACACACACACACATGCTGCACGCACACATACGCACGCACGCACACACACACACACATACACACACACACACACACATACAGGCACACACACATGAATGGGATACACTATGAGAAGGAATACAAGGCTGTCTTCAAGCATAAGGTAAAAATGCAGACCGCTCAGTACTGTAGGTCAACAGGATGCAAATTGCAGCCTCTTGTCTTTACCGTTTCCTGTCACACTACCATGTCTAATAAGGTAATCTCCTCCTTTTTCCACCCTTTGCCTGTCCTCCTTTCTTGGCTTGTCTCCTCTGGTTTCCTGCATTCCATGTATAATTGATAAGCCTTTCTGTTTCATCTGTTAGCTGTCTGTAATTCACTATTAATGCCTTGAGAATCACTGTCACAGGTCAACTTTTATAGCACTTGGAGTCTGCAGTGATTATTCCGGGATTTTTGCTCAAGGCCCGACCCTAAAAATAAACCGTACACAAACGGCATATCTAAAGGATTGCGTGCTTGGCAGTACACAGTGCGCTTATTTTACATTAGCTCAGAGCAATTGTTGATTTCAGTGCAATTTTTATTCACAGGGTGTTCTATGTTACCTAAATAACCACTAGCCTTTTCTCTAAGTGGCGTAGTAACTAAGGCCTTGATTTAGTTTCAATGCCTTCAGCTAATGGGCTAGCTGAAAGAAGCATTGTATTTATTTGGGTCTTTCAGACGTATGCATGTCTATAGTACAGTGTCAAAAGCAGAACATTTCTACACTGTCCTAAAGGCCTTTCACACTCACCATATATATACACTGATGGTGATTGCCACCATGCAAGGTGCGACCAACCACTGTGAGCAGTTGGGGGGTAAGGGTTAGGCATCTTGCTCAAGGATGCTTACAGGTAGGTCAACACCGAGGTTTCGAACCCATGACCTTCTGGCCCACAATTAGATATAGCACACTTTTAACCTGGGGAAAACGTTAACTATGACATATTAGGACATATTTTGTGCACATCCTCTTGTTATTATGCTGTCTTTCATACACAGTATAACACAAAATGTAGTATGATGGATGATGGTATATCAAACACATACTCAGGTGAACGGGTAATAATGACCCCCCCCCCCCCTTCCTTAACCAGGTCCAAGCGTTTCTTGTCATTCATGGACAGCTGTCTCATAAAGAACTATCTGCAAAGGCCCAACACTGAAGCCCTGCTTAGACACGCCTTCATCCGAGATCTAGCCAATGAGAGGCAGGTTCGCATCATGCTCAAAGACCACCTGGACCGAACCAAGAAGAAGAGAGAGAAAGGTGATCATAAAGCCCACGATATGCTTGCTTTTAATTCTGCATGCTCAAGATGGCTACCAGGCGTATTGGGTGCGTGTCCTGCGTTCCTTTGGAGTGTAATTTGTGCGCGTACTCAGAAATTAACGCTACGCGTGACGCATGACGCAGCCCATGAAAGGCAAGTATATTAACAATTCCTTTCGCGATGCAGCTGCTTGCCTACGTGTACTCGCTGCACAAAAGCAAGTATATCGAGGCCTTAAGTGGGAAAAGAGGAACTGCAAGTCATCTGTCTGTCTGCCTGTCTGTCTGGGTGAGAAGGTAGTTCTATGTTTGGAGAGAGGCTTTAGCAGTATTGTCATTGGCTTCTAATCAAAGGGCATCGCTGGCCAGCCTCTGGTTTAACAGCACAAATATGACGTGCACACATGTGCATATACAAGGATAGATCCATAAACACGCACATAAATGAATGCAACACGCCCTGCACACACAGGCGCACGCACACACACGCACGCACACACACACACACACACACAGTAGCGATGTATTCATCACAGCTTAAGGCTCACTCTGGTAGAGCTGCTGTTGTATCTTCTCAGCTTTGTGACTTATGACAAGGCTTTCAATTTTCTACTTTTCACCCGACTGCACGCACACACACACAAATCCATACACCCGCCACACATACACAGACAGACACAAATACACACACCAAATTATTTAAATATAGACTTGCACACACCCACACAAATTAAAATGAAACAGCATGCGCTCACTGTTTCTCTTCCTCTGTTATTCTGTATAAAATGGGAAGGGTTGATAGATGGCCATAGGCCATAGCACAGGCTGTATCGACTAGCAATATTAAAGGTGCCAAATGCTTTTTGAGCTGCCTTTTTATTTTATTGTTTTGGAGCCATTGATAATTAATAAAAGCAATTAGGCTCACACATACAGGGAAAGGTGCAAAGACTGAAATGTCGCTGTCAATACATTAATTGAGGATGTGTTTGACGTGGAATGAATTGGATGAAAGCATTCCTGAACGGTTATTATAGTCACATCTTCTGTACACTGAATACGCCATCATTCAATCAAACCCAGGGTTGTATTGCCTTCATGAGCAATGCCAACAATATCCTTGGAGACTACACCTGTGATAAGGTTGTGAAAAGATCTTAAGTGAAATTGCCTTAGCAAGGTCGAGTGTAACACGCACGCATGCACGCACGCACGCACACACGCCACACATGCACACACACATTCCTTTTACATTCTACAACTATGTCTCTTGTGGAAATGTCATTACAAACACACAACTATTATTGTCTACACAGTATATAATGACGATGAACAGTACACTATACTGCTTCGTGTCAGATCAGTAAATATAACAGTGACTGAGTGAAATGTAACAAAAATAATGTCATTAATACATTTTTACTCCTTGAATGTGTGCACAAGAGTGGTTGGATATTATGAACCACCTATGTTAGTGAGTAATTAGTCAACAAATTAGAAAGACACTCGCACAGGGTGCACGCAGAAATGTATAACACAAAGAATGAATATAAGAGAGAGAGAGAGAGAGAGAGAGAGAGAGAGAGAGAGAGAGAGAGAGAGAGATACATGAGTTGAATTGTATCAATGCATGTTGTATTCCGCTGATGACACAAACTCAATAATTTCAACCCGGTTTCGTCATTAGCTTAATGTCGAGAGAGAGAGGTAGAGAGGGAGAGCAGGAAGTGAGAGGAAGAGAGGTAGAGAGAGAGAAGGCAGTGAGAGGTAGAGAGGGGTATAGAGAGAGAGCGGTAGAGAGAGAGAGAGAGGAAGGAAAGAGGAAACGGAGCAGCCATCTGCTTCTAATCTTCCGTTATCTTATAAAAACACACTAATGACTGGCAGACTTTCTGCTCACCCTGTCCTTGTGTGTGATGTTCTGTGCCTATCTGCAACCACGGCACCTAGCTGGTAGGTTATGTAAACACACCACCACTACTGCTGATAAGATAAGCAAAGGTGCTGTAAGAAAATAAAAGATAAGATTAAGATAGTATGGCTATATGAAACCATCTTAGGTCAGGCATATCTCTCATTTCATGTTTTAGAAACCACTGTTGCGTAAACATCTGTTGCCAAAGGTGTTAATATCTCCAGATGTGTGCATTCCCAAGGGTCTATTAACCAGATGTTTTAAAAATTAAATGGGAACGGGACTTCGTGTATTGTTACTAAGTGTGTTTCATCGTGCAGTACCTAATCCCTTAATTCCTTAAAATCCTTATGTAAATCACAATGATGACGAGGTTTGTCCTATCAAAGATATACAGTTATTATCATATTTATGTATTTTACACTGCCTACAATCATAATAACATTAGGAGGATTATGTCTACAGTAATTGGGGGAAAAAGTCTGGACTAGTCATTCTCGAGATCGCTTGCTAATTTCGAGCTCAAATCAAAACAAACTCCCTCCCACATTGAAACGCATTGTGAAGCCAAGCGGCATTGTTGTTGTGTTTGCCACTTTGTTTATGTTCCTATTTACGGAGCCAAGGCTGTGTAGAGATGCCATACCAGATTACTGGAATGCGGGGAGATATTTAAGTCAATTTGTTTACAAACAAACACCTTATTTATTCAGAAGAAAGCATTTAAAATATGCTGGTGTTCTGTTATAGGAGAATGGACGGTAAACAGCGCATGTAGCATTTTTGCATGTACAATACTACATATTTATTTTACAGGGGTTATCATGCATTACACAGGCTGGCTGTAAACAAACAGGAATGTCTTACTAGACACGACTACAACATTTGGTAAAGATCTCTCTCCCTGTCTCTCTCTCTCTCTCTCTCCCAGAGGGTCCAGAGTATGAGTACAGTGGTAGTGAAGAAGAGGAGGATGAAATGACAGAGGAGGAAGGTGAACCCAGGTGAGATTTTTTGGGCTTGCACAATTGACCGATCCCAAGAATTCTTCCTACTTTTATGGCACATTGTCTCGCAAGGTCCATTACTATACGTTCCCCCTATTTCATTGTCTGCAGTCTGGTTCTTCAGGCTTCCCTACAGCCTAACTTCAATTAGGGGGTCCATTGCAAGTCGGGGGTCGATATTTCCGAGGAGGTTTTACCGACCTCCAATCTAACTGTGTCCCAGTGCGTCTGCTCGGGGACAACATGGACGTCTGCAGCAAACTCATGTTTATAGCAAGCCTCTAAACTTCACCAATCGTTTACTGAGGACAAAAAGCTATCTGTCCCCAGCGCCATTAGTGAAGAGATTTAACAGATTATCGCACTAAAAGAGATGGAGGGGGTAGTTAATAGTCTACCACATGCATGCAAATATGTTTCACAAGTAGGAATATTGAAGAAGTTTTTGCTTATTGCCAGCTGTGTGCTCCCACGCCACCACATTGCTGTGACGTCATGTGTGTTTATGTCGGCGAACTCGGGCTTGAGAAACCTTGCCCGAGTTTCCGACTTGGAATTCCGACTTGAAAGAGCGTTCCATTGCATTTTTCCGTGTCGGACGTCGTTTTTTTTCCTCCCGAGTTCTTAGTACAATGGATTGCACCATAAGCACCTACAGTACACCTGTCAGTGGAATGAGGCATGCTGGGAGATGTGGTGCATGCCTCAGTAACCATTTTGTGCTCTTGTGTGTGTGTGTGTGTGTGCATGCGTGCATGCGTGTGTGTTACGCTCCCCAACCAGCTCCATCGTGAATGTCCCTGGTGAGTGGACGTTAAGGCGGGAGTTTCTACGGTTACAAACAGAGAGTCGCGAGGGGGCTCGAGAAACGGGTGAACTTAGAGGAGATCACCAAAGACAGGTATACGTCCTTTATTATTATTATTATTATTATTATTATTATTATTTTCTCACATTACAATGTAATGGACTGTATATTTCATTGTCAAACAATGTTATGTAAAATTTCTGATAAAAAAAACTCCCCGTAGGCCAGTCGAGCACATTTATAATGTAAAGTATAAAGTATAATGAATTCAAGCGCATAATCACCATGCTATAGCATATGGCTAACATTAGATTTAGCTAGCGTTAATGGAGCAAAGGTGTAAAAGTGTAAAATGATCTTCTTTTTATGATTATTAAGTGGCACCAGAGGGGTATTATTATGGCTACGACAGAGACACTACTGAATATAGTTGACCTGAATTAAATACTAATATAAACCGTATTAATCTGGTTGCCGTTGTTAAGGCTTTACTGCAACACAGACACCAGTTAGTGGAGCACGAACGCTACAAGCAACAGTTGCTGGCTGACAGACACAAGAGGCTCCAGCAGCAACACGAACAACGACAAAAGCTGGAGGATGTGAGTCTATGAGAACAGAGCAGTGGCAGGAGGTACAGGGTGGAGGCAGGATATGCTTGTGGTTAAGGGTGTTTTACTTATAGCTAATTGGTTCAATGCCCGACATGCCATCACCCCACCTGCAAGCATCCTTGAGAAATATGTCTACTGTCATTAAGTCCTATTATGTCTTATATCAACTCATGTGAGTCACATAGCAGATAGTATCACATATATATTCTACTGTATTAACAGAATAAATATGATATAGTGTTTTTATAATAATTTAATAATGATAATATCTATTTTTTTGTTGTTGTTTTACAGCAACAAAGACGCCATTTTAAAGATTCACAGTGGCCGGAGATACAGGAGATTCCACTAGGGGAGGAGTCAGATCTACTCAACAACAGAATCTTATTGGATGGAAGGAGGATTGACAGGGGACAGGTACAGAGTGGGGCCGAACCGCTGCCAAAAAATATATCAAACTGCAAAATGAAACACGTTGCCTGTCAAAGCAAAAGAGTTGGTGTGTGTGTGTGTGTCCGCATGTTCTGTAGAAGGATGTGTATCAGCTGGGGAATTTGTGTGGGTGTTTCAGTTTCATGTGTATCTTGTTTACAGAGCACTGTGTGTGTGTATGTGTGTGTGTGTGTGTGTGTGTGTGTGTGTGTGTGTGTGTGCACGCACGTGTGTGTGTGTGCACTAGCCCAATGTATTTGATGTTTCGGTAAGGTAACAATTCACGGCTGTTTGCGTTAAAAAAAACCTGCTGTACAGCAGGTTCCTCTTGATGTGCTCCATCTATCCATCCATTCACCCATCTTTCCATTTACTCACCCACCCTATTTTCATTTCTTGTAATTTAACTTCGCATCACAAATAGGTAAATCAATTATTTTGTAACTGTATATTTACAAGTTACATTTGTTTTGCAGTATTTCAATACAGAAGTACAACAGTTCAGTCCTTGTATTACAAGCTTTGTTGGATATAAAATCCATTACATACTTTCAGTTTTAAGAACTGTATTGAGTTGTACAGTAATTGGTCTGTTATGTAGCCTAATAACACCTCATAGTTACACAAATTGGTTCAAAATTCAAACTGTAAAAGGATTCTGCGGAAGTGCAACTGACACGCGCGCACGTGTGTGTGCGTGCACACATGCGTGCAACCAAGCATGGTGAACTGTCTCCACTAATTAACTAACTAATTCCATTACTTTCCCACTGAGAAAAATTCTCCTGCACTTTATCATGCATTCACCTATTAACCATTATGTTTAGCATGCATTTAATGAACCCATCTCACACATCAGCAGTTTTCAATAAGGCCACATTACACTCATGCCAGGACCGTATTACTGTTATATTAATATCTGTCTAGTTTTATTATATCTATCCGTTTGGGAAGAGGGAGAAATAGCTGATTGGCTGCAAGTCATCAAGTTCGACCCACTTATTGACTCTACCTCGGGCTCTGTTGAGTTTCAGTGCAACCGCGTTTAATTCAAGGGACAGTTTCACGGCGAGAGTGTGTGACAGGCTCTCTGCACACTGTCATGTGAAGAATGTGTTTGTTTGTTCAGCACTCCGGTGAGTCAGTCTCCACTCGCATGACTGTGGCTTGATCGAGCATTACCAGCACCCCGTGTGACACGACGTCTGGTTTCAGCGAGCGCTTTAAGGCCTAGTCATGCCCATCATTTTTAGAGTGTTTAGTTAGTCGAGAAGACGGTCCGAATGTAGTTTTCTTAAGTAGAAGTTACTTTTAATACCTTTTGAAAGAGAGACGTTCTCTTTGTTTGTGTGGAAGTAAAACACACCTTCTGTAACATTTTGAATAACATTGTTATTGTTGTCTACGTTAATTAGCTTCATTGCACAAAATTAACAGTACAAAACAGTTGTTCCAAAAACAAAACAAATGCTCCAAAAACTGCCGGGGCCAATAGCCAATCAGATTATTTTAATTGTAATAAAATTGCAAGCTGTTTTTTATTTGTGATTGAACTTCCACATTCTGCTTCAAGGAAGCTCTCCACTGTACAGTACATCTCTGCGGTGTGTAATAATGTATCAAAGTGAATATTGTTGTAGCCATAGTCAATAAACTGTTAATTTCATTGTTCCTCCTCACAGCACCAAATCAGATTTACAGACCATTTCAAAATGCTATGAGATGTTGATTGTTTTAATTTAAATCATATCTTGATAGTTACAGTGCCAATGCTAATTGCAGTAATTTTTAAACCCATATCCCTTCAGTAATTATATTTAAATCCATATGAATCACTTCAAATTGTATCACATTCACTCAATACAGTCATACAGTTTGGATGCTTCTAGGCATATGAAGGTCATCCCAGGACAAATCCCAAACGAGGCCATGGTGAAATATTTACAGACGGGGCGTCGGCTAAAGGCTAAAGCCATCTTGGGCGCTTTGAATATTTTAGGTCTAGCTTTGCTTTCAAACTTCAGCTGAGAGACCTCAATGTAGCTTTATTAAAATAGATTGCTGTGCGTGTCAAAGTGTGCATTAAATTGTTTAGAAGTAGGGCCTATAAAAGCTTTGTATAGAAGAGATTAGGTCAGGGGTCAGATATGGTTCGGGTTCAATGCAAACACACTCTGTGGGATGGGCGTGTATTGTAAGTCGCACTCATCTGGTTGGCGTTTCTGTCTGTGTGTGCGCACAGGAACTAAGCGGCAGGCAAAGGATTGCTGATGTGTCAGTGAGGCCTCCGGACTCCACAGGGGAACAGGTAGGAATATAGGCTCTATCTCTTCTCTGCTGTTTTACAGCGCTTCCTTCTCTCCTTTTATCTTTCCTTCAACTAACATTTGTTTTCGGGCTAAGGGAATGTTTTTGACCTAAAGTCTGGGTTCCCGATGGTTTATTTGTGAGTGATAAGTAGTGTATGCCCTCCGGCTTTGACACAGACCGCATGGGATTGTGGCGCGTTCCATCTGTGGTTACGTGAACATGCTAGCCTGTCAAAGGTGCTAGCGTGTTTATAGTGACGATTTCAAGGAGTCATTGCTTTGCGCTCTGTATTTATTTCATGTAAGCCAAATGTGCATTTAACAATGTTCTATATTTAAATTAGATTAACATTTTCCACTTTTTTCTATATGAGAATATTTTACAAACTATAATAATATAATAATAATAATAATAATAATAATAATATATAATATAATACCTTTATTGAGCTGTTTATAATACTAATCTTTACTATGTTATTTTGCTCTAATGGTATACAGGCATGCTTAGGGGTTGACTATACAGTATAATACTGACATATTACAAGCAGTGCATTAAATAAAAGGGAAACTTACAGGGAATTTTTTAGGGTACAGACATTGTTATTAGAAGAGCTAGAGATTGAGATGGCAATGTGTTTGTGGTAGTAAAGCTGAATATCTGAACCCCCCCCCCGTCACTCACAAGAGCAGAAGAACACTTGAAAATACTTTGATCTATAAAAAGTGAATAGAAACAAGCAAACAGTGTGTGTGTGCGTGCGCGTGCGTATGTGTACATATACATGTGGTGATGCTGCAATTGTATCTGGAACCCCTACCTAGATGAAAGGAGCTGGGAACGAAAGACAGACACGGTTCAGAGACGTGTAGGCTGGGCATAGGAGACATTGATTTAGTGAGCAGCGGTGCAAAAAAGAGAGACGACGTGGATTGTGTTTCGCTCGTTCTCTTTCTAATGTACAGCTTTATATCTTATAAGACAGGAGGATAACGTGTGCGTGTGTGTGTGCGTACATGTGCGTAAGTGCGTGGATTTTATTCCCTTCTATTA
>JAODLL010005056.1:0-10763 GCA_026546735.1 Forbesichthys agassizii
TATATATATATATATATATATACTGTATATATTCTATTGTAACAGGTGTTGAAACAACCAAGCAGATTAAGACCTCAAATACCCTCTTCCCCCATATTTTCTCTCCTTCCTGTCATCTCTCTTCATGAAAGACATCCCTCTCTCTCTCTCTCTCACACACACACAGGAGTGAACCCTGGACACGCTGTGTGTGTAGAGTGTGAATGTCAAGGTTAGTGTGTGTGTGTGCGTCGCTGTCATCAGCCTGCCAGCAGAAGGTCAGGCACACGCACACACACACCAGCTCACGCACACACACACCAGGTCACACACACCAGCTCACACACGTGCACACACACACACACACACACACACACACACACACACACACACACACATGCGTGCACAGAGCTGTGATAACCAGCCTGCCTGAGATATAGACAGTATCTGGGGAAAGAGGGGGTCAAGACAGGACAGCAGTAGAGGAATGGAGGATAGAAAAAGACAGAGAGAGAGAGAGAGAGAGAGAGAGAGAGAGAGAGAGAGTGTTGTTGAGACCGATTGCCCCCCCCCACACACACACACACACACACACACTTTGTCCAGTCTCTCTCCCTGTTGTCAAACAACATTACAGCGCAGTGTAAAGAAACATATTTGCAACATATTTGGAAAGAAGAAAGCAAATTAGAATGTTATCTGGCCATAAACAGAGAATATGAATGAGCAGAGTATCTCTTTACTGTCAGCCAGAGCCTGACCATGGACCGGCTCAGTGACCACAAGCTGCCAATTGAAAAAGGAAGATATAAAAATATCACGGTAACTAAAAGAAGACAGAATGTGTGGTAACAGATGAGGTTGAGACAGAGATGCACCTTCTCCTCAAATGCAAAGAATTTAGTGAAGCAAGAAAATCTTTAATAAGTTCAAATATGAAACGTGTGTGTGAGTGCGTGCATGTTTCCGTGTCTTCCTAACCCATCAGGCCCAGATATGAGGGCTTACTGTTGACTTGTAATAAAAAATAACAGTTTAAATAAATAATTGTATAGCGGTTAGCAAAGCTGCTAGTTAGCTTACGCAGGACTTTTCAATGGTGCATTACCCATTTAGTCATTCAACGCGACAGTATCTGGTTTGTATTTCCTAAATTGACTAAGCTTATTGAATGAATTAATATTCAATAAGAGTATTAAGGCTGTCGCACCTAGACATTAGAAAAAAACACAAGAAATGCAAACGGTAAGGCTTTGAAGAAAGAGCTGGAGGCTGAATAATTCCACCATTTCCTCCGTCACCATCAATCATAAGTAGCATAAAACTTGACATTCGCCGTATGTGCGGGAGAACGTCACAGTGTCAGTGTGAGCCCCCCATTTTATCTTGCTGTGGCTGTGAGTCACTGAGACAGGCTGTCTGTCTGTCACAAGGCAAGGCAATCAAATCAATCAAATGCTATTTAAAGTGCATAAGCACCTTGCAGCATGGTCTTAACACACTTTACAATTAAAATGAATACTTTGCATAGCGGTACTTTAAGCAAACTGGATGTAAGTGTAAAATGGAATAAGAAACAACATTTAAAAACCTACAAGACTGTAAAAAGGTGATCCACCTGCATGTTAAGCAGCAAGCAAGAGTGAAAAGCAAAAAAATAACAATAATAATAAAAAATAAAAAAATAAAAAATAAATCTTGATTGGGTTTTTACAAGATGCCATGTGTCACACGTTCTGTATATTTCTGTAGTGTATCGATTGAAAGTGTGTTTTCAGTCGTGATTTAAAGGTTTCTTTTGAATTTTACACTTTAAAATGTTTTGACATTTTTTGACACTTGTCTGGCATTTGTCTGTGATGTACTACAATCAGTAGTATATATGTAGTAGTCATAGTAGTCGCCATATATGTAGTAGTATCAATGAGTACAATTACAGGTATTACAGGTAGGGGGCAGGCACTTTGCTCAAGGGTGCTTACAGGTGGGTCAACTACGGGGCTCGAACAAGCCAGAACATGGTGGTGAGAAATTAATACAAGGAAATGCAAAATCCTGCAGTTCATCGAATGGCCACTTGAGGCAGGCTGCAATCCAATGACTCCAATGTTTTAAAGTCCGACTGTACATTTTTCTTTCAGCAGGATCCTGTTCACATACAGTTCAAGAGCCTGTATTGGCAGAAGAGCAGAGCCCTGAGAAGAAAAGAGAGATCTGCTGATCACATGAAAGACATCACATTATAGGTTGCAGATGCTGTTTGGGGCCATACATCAAAATGCGAATGATTTTGACAACGAGAATTTGAGGTTGAACATTGTTTATAGGCGTGGTTGGTTGTTTATAACCAAGTTTAAAAAGCAGTCTTTTTTTAAATAACATTTTAAGGAATATATTAATTAAGACACAATCCACACAATCATTTTCATGTTTGTGAAGACAGCATGTATATTCAAATAATATTTGCACAGATCTACTCCAACTGTGTGTGCGTGTGTGTGTGTGTGTGTGTGTGTGAGAGGGGTGGGTCTTTCTTTTGAGAGCTGCTGCATTATGGGTAGATTGTGGAGTACTGTGTGCCTGCCATAGTACGCACATACTGTACATGCACACACACACACACGCACGCACGCGCACGCACACACACAAACACACACACACACAATGCATTCATCCTGGTGTGTGGTAAACAGTTTTCTTGTTCTTGGCTTTACTTCCTCCCGTTGAGCCGTGCTCCTCTGCGGCTTGGAGGAGACAAGGAGGAGAGTTATGGACATGGTCCTATGGTGCCTAGGGCTATCCTGATGAGGATGCATGTGCTTGTTTCAGATGCATGCGTGTGTGTGCATGTGTGCGTACATGTGTGTGTGTGTGCGTGTGTTTGTGTGTGTTCGTGTGTGTGCGCGTGCGTGCGTGCGTGCGTGTGTGTGTATGTGTGTGTGCGCGTGTGTGCGTGCGTGTGTGTGTACTGTCTGTATGTATGCGTGTGTGTGTGTGTGTGTGTGTGCGTGTGTGTGGGTGCGTGTGTGAGTGTTTGAGTGTGTGTGTGTGTGCATGCGTGTGCATGCCTGTGCGCATGCGTGCGTGTGTGTGGGGGAACTTTAGGCTTCTTCAGATAGAATATGTGCAGGTTGGATCCCGTCCCCCTGGTTTCTGATCCTCTCAGAGCAGCGTGCCTTCTGGTTCAATGAGCAGGGACCACTGAAGTGTAGTTAGCATGTCATTAGCATGTAGCTAGCTTGTAGTTAGCATGTCCACGGATCTAGTGTCCTTTGTCTGCCTGCTACTCCCTGAATGTGATTCATGTGCCTGTCACCGAGACCACCATTAACTTCATTTAATACATCTTTTATCTTTATCCCAGGCCCTGATATCTCCATGCTGCTCTCTCTCTCTCTCTCTCTCTCTCTCTCTCTCTCTCTCTCTCTCTCTCTCTCTCTCTGTTATTCTCCATCCTCGCCCCTAATCTCTCCCTTGCCCTTCCTTCCTTATGTTATAGCAGAGATACAGCGAGAGTCATGTTGGAATATTTCTCCAGAAATTCCTCTGTACTGTATGATGTCCGACTTTGCATTGAGTTACGTAGTTGTTTGTTGTGCATGTCAATCAAAACACTTGCCATTGCTGTGTGTCTGCAAGACTACATCAACAGGAGGATTCCACCTATAAGCTGTTTGAAATACGTTGACATACACAACATTATTCTTTCACACTGTAGTCTTTTTTGTTGTTAATCCTTTACATGTATGAATGCTTGTGTGTGCAACATGCTTACGGGCGCGCAGATGGGTGCAATTGGCATTTGCTATTCAAACAACGTTGGCGCCGGACAGGAAAATAACAACTGCATCAGGTTGAAATTAGCAAAGACATTTATCTTGCGCTTTAATGCGAGAGAGGGCCCTTAGTGTGTCAAATTATTCTATCCTTCTAATATGAAAACACTAAACACTGTACCCAAATAATAAACTATAATGTACTATATAAGTATTATAATCGCCAACAGTCTTTGTTAGCATATTTTCCTATCTTTTCAGGGTTCCCTCTTCCCCGCACAGAGGCAGTGACCCTGGGAAATGTCAGAGGTCAAGTTTACACCACACGAAAGGAACGGTCACCCTGGGCCAAGTTAAAGGTTGCCGCCATGGCAACGGCAGGCGACTCATGAGTCACCTCTCCATCCTCCTTGTGGCATTAACATCATCCTCAGATTTCTCATTCTCTTTTTTATTTCTTTCAGGTTCCATCTTGACATATCTCTCCGCTGAAGGAAAGGTCACTTCTGCAAGTTGGAAAGTAGGTTTTGCCTTCTTTTCCCCAAGTATAATGTGCTGCGGTGCGATCAGTTTTAAAGCCTCTTTAAAGCCCCTGCACCGAGCGATGTTGGGCGGAGCCACACCGGAATGTTGCTGAGGTCAGCAGCGGGCAAAAACAACATCATAGAAATGGCATGCCTCGACAACAGCGCTTGTGTTTGCTTGCATGATCCACAAGACCGTGGTGTATACTGGTGATGAGTCATTTTAAATGAACCAATATTTTTACTAACTCGGGACTCAACCTTCAATGGTACACTGTTGGACTTTTAGAAGCCAAAAGTGCATAACAAAGGGTATACAGTGAATTAAAACTAAATAAGTAACAAATGTACATGTTCAACCGCAAGGCTATACCTGCAAAAACAATGTACTAGGCCTATTGCTATTTTGAAAGCTGGCATCAACATTAGAAACAGAAGGGGTTAAAAAAGGACCAAGTCTTCCTTTCCAGGGACCATTATACATGTTTTAGCCAACTGTTTTTTTTTTGCTATATTTTTGGGCTCAAGGCGATTGGCATGTCACTCACGCATACAGTAGCATAGGCTAGATATAGTTAGCTAATTTAGCTACCGTGCATTTTACATTTGTATATGCAGTAATGGGTATGGGCAGTCTAAAACATAAAACTAATATTTATTTATTATTAGTACAATTTGATAAGGTACAAAAATGGTAAAGGGTACACACTTGTCTCTAAAAAGGGTCCCCCACCTTCAACAAGCATTTTTACCCTTCTAAGTGCATATGGTCAGGATAGGGGTTCAGCTACTGATCCTGCTCACACCAGAACACATCAGAACATCAGAACACAATAGAACACAATAGAACACAACAGAACACACCAGAACACATTGAAACACATCAGAGCACATTAGAACACACCAGAACACACCCGGCTTTCATGAGCAGAGCTAACTGCTCTGTTCTCAGACATTAACTTACCTGGAGAGCCAGGACCAGTTTCCTTGAATTCTGGCTCCTCCGCATTTGTGCTCTATCTACCAACCTGACACATACATCGATACATCTATGGCTGCATGTGCAAGGCAGGCATTTAAATCACTATTAGTGTTATGCTAAAGGTAAAGTCAGCTATTGCAAGCTAAATGTAAGCTAGCGGAGCGATTAGGTTTTGATCTGAGCTCGAAGTTTACAATAATGAATGACCCTGCTGTTAAGACAGAACCGTGGCTAACTTCTGAAAACACTTGAACTGTATGAAACTGAATTAGCTGAGGTTTCCTTATTTTACCTGTTTATATCAAAGCCGCCAGAACTAAAATATGTTAAAGCTGGAGCATTTCTTTTTCCTCCACTAAGGGTGACATATATGATTCTGTTCATTACAACTAATTGCAGGTTTTTCCATTATTATTTTGCTCCTAAATGTCATATGCTGTATGATTAGTGCGTCTGGTTCGCCAATCTCAAGCACCTGCTGAGCAAGACATTCTCATAATGCCTGATGTTTTTCAGGCCGCTGCAGGTGCAGCTGATAACTGATAGGGGGCGATGCGTATTAGCAGCAAGACGACTGTCCCGGCCAGGATGGCCGCTAAATAGATCAGACTCTTTTCACCTTCATGATCTACTGATGTGCTGATTTATAATCCACTATCCACCATAAAACACATCTAGTGACACATCCAGTTCTATTCGAGTAACTTGCATAAGGTCCCTCTGTATGTACAGTATTACTACAGTAGGTGCAAAATACAAATTCAATACATCAGAATCACAATCTAAATGTTTTAACACGCAATACAAGATGAGGAACACCGTTTTTAATACTCTCTTATTTTATGGGTTTAACCTTCACATTCCTCTCAGTTAATTACATCTTCCCATATTGTCTGTGTGGTCCCATAACCTGCTAAATTAATGGATATGAACACAGGGCACTGCAGGGGGTTTGGTGTGTGTGTGCGTGCATGTGTGCGTGCGTGTGTGAGCGCTCCATGTGCAAATGTGTGTCCGCTGAGGGGGTTGGTGGCCTAAACTTTACATGGCACATATGTAGCAATGCACACACACACACACACACACACACAGTCAGAGGGTTAATGTGCCCGCACCCCAACCGTGCGCCATGGCAACCTGGCACGTCTCCATCGCACCAGGCCAGGCCCACACGCTGGGGACAACACAGCTAGCTGACGTATCCCTCCGCCGTGATGCTGCTGCTAGCATATGGTATCCTTCCACCGCCGGTGGGAAGATGTCTGCTCTGGGCGGGAGAGAGGGGGAGTGGGGAGAGTCCAAGTTAAAATAATTTGGACATGCCTGTCCCAGATGTTGGACACACTGCATTTTACTTTTTGTTTGATGCTCTGGCAACATTGTCACAATGTATATGACTTGAGGAGAGAGAGTGAGAGGGGGGGAGAGAGAGAGAGAGAGACAGGAGAGAGAGAGAGGGGGAGAGAGAGAGAGAGAGAGGGGGAGAGAGAGAGAGAGAGAGAGAGAGAGAGAGAGAGAGAGGGGGGCCATATACCAACATGTTAGTGCCTATAGGCGTACATGGCCTGCAGCAAACAAGCAGAATCGCAGGTTCCTCTGTCGTCCTTATGCATACTGTGTTCATTCACGGGGGGTCGAGTGAGTAAGGGGTAATGCAGTGAAGGCATCACCTATTCTGTAACGTGTGTATGAAAACTGCAGGGTGAAGAGCAAGTTGTGAAATGAAAAGGGCTGGGGGCATATTTATGCATATTTATGCCCCTGGTCTCTCTGGTTTGATGATATACGTGTCACAGACAAGTAGGCTATACGTATTTCATGATTGCTAAACTTTTGTTTCCTTTTTCTGGGAGTCGGCAGTTCCATGACTCCATTGCTTTTGGGTGCCGCAAGTTACGGTTAGAGTTTGATGCCATGCGGTGAAGTTTGGCAAATCCAATGCCACTGTTTACGCTGCGCTCGCTAATGTACTGTATTTAGCTACATGACGGCCAGAGAGAGCCTCTCTCTGAGGCAGAGAGAGAAGGAGAGACGGAGAAACAATAGTAACATTTTTAATAAAAACGGGATTAGAGGGTAGACGTTTGAGATGCAGGCTACATTTGAAGGGAATATCGACAGGGTGGGATTTTTAAACAATCTGCAACCACGCATGAGGCAATGAGCTACTGAAGCTCCAGTGGAAGAGCTTTGAATCACAGGGAAGGTTTGTGTCATTACACAACACTACGCCCTCTGCATGTCTGTTAGCAGCCTAGCTGAAACGCTGAGAGACAAGATGACCAGATGACAAGTGGAAGATGGAGATAGATGAAAGGCCACACCAGGGTGTGTGTGTGTGGGGAGGGGGGGGGGGGGGTGGTGAAACTATGCTGCCATCTTTAGTCCACCAGGCTCCATCATCCTCTGCATCTTTAGCATTCAAAGGTCAGGGCCGGTGATTGATTGGTCGTTTTACGGCGGTGGTAACCCTGGACGTCAGCCAAGACTACCACAAGCCAACCCCCCACCCGGTGTAGGTGCTAATGAGAGTTCACGTATGGATGCTGGAACATTACAGTGGGTTTACCCCTGCCAGTCTAATCCAAGTTAGTGAGATTAGTAGGGTTGGAAGGGTTGGGTGTCTACCTCTGTGGTTCCTTTCCAGGGTTTCTTTAACTCTGCTTTACCCTCGTGGATGTTTTTCCCTGTCCGGTGGGAGAAACAGGTATTGCAGTAGGGTAGGTTTGCCCCTTGCAAATCTAATTTAAACCACACAGTTGCTCCTCTTGTTGTCAAGTGACTATGTGTGAGCTATGGAGTGTTAATTTTGAGAGCAAGTTTAGATTTAGTCTTAGTGTTTAGAAGAAAATGCGTTTCAGTTTCAGTTACATTTTAGTCATTTTCATACTCATTCATTTTAGCCTGGTGAGCAAAAAGTATAGAAAAAAATTAGCTGTAGGCTTTTGTTTACTTTTTAGGACCAGTGTATGGAATGGATGTGTTGTTCTGTCAATCTGTCCTACCTAGTCAGATTGTCCTACTGTAGCGCTAAATAATAGATATATCTGTCGATCTGTCACTGCAGTAGGCTGCTGCAGTCGTGAATGCGATTGTGAGAAGTCTCGCCATCAAACTTTACATTGTACTGCCGACTAATGTGTGCAGTTACGGTAAATCATACTGACTCGTTAGCTCGCTTTTATATTCTGCACACTTATGTGTGTAAGTATGGTAAATCATATGCAGGCAGAGTTTTTCGTCTTGTCAACGAAAATACATCTTAAATTTAGTCATAGTTTTTATTATCAGTGATTATTTAGACTCGTTAACGTCTGGTTTTCGTCATGGAAAAAGGGTTGTTGACGAAATATTTGCGTCATCATTTTCTTCAAAGAAATACACACTGGAGACTAGAGAGGAGCAGCACAGGAGCTTATTTCTCAGGACGGTTTGTGATTATGGCCCATGTGACCGCATCATCTTGAATGGCATCTTTGAAATCAATCGGCCAATCAAAGAAGACTACTTTCCAGACTTGGAAAAATAGAACGTTGATAGATTAAAAACACAATTATGCCTTGAGCTGGTAATTGCTCCTAACTATTTCAGTTAAACAAGGGGAGGATTGGGTTTAGCCTTGCAATGCCAAGTGCTAATCAAATATGGTCAGAAGCCTTGCCAAGTCAAAACTGGGACTAAATGGGTTTTGCTCATTCCGATGTAGATGAATGCAGGTTAATTCACTGGACTGCCAAACTCCTCTTAGTTGCAGAATCAATTTTATTGATCAGTTGGTAAATGCCAAGAGGGAAATAACTGATTATATTATATACTAGTCAGGCTGACATGGTCTGCTGAAACATTCCACTGTAAATGTTGCATGTGTTTTTAAATTATAAGGCAATAACTGTATTATTGATTATCGTGCATGTCTGTCTAAGTTAAGAGGCCTAGTTTAAAAAGGGTTAGGATTTCAAAGTGATCACTTTCCACTTATTCTAAGTGGTTTATAAACTAACGGTAAGTTCAAGCTTAATTAATAATTTATTAAGTATCTTAATAAAGTTCCATGAATACAACAGGCCTAAACCTTATAGAAACAGACACAGACTTAATAGTACAACATAATGTGCTAATGCAAATACAGTAGATCATTAATATGCCCCTAACATAGAGAGACACCCTATAACCCCCATCATATCACCATCATGATCTTATATTTATTTAATGATTCATTCCACTTTTTGTGATTGTGGAACAGAATTTCATCATAATTTGCAGTACAGCTCCAACATGAACACGAGACAGGGATTTGCTTATCCCCTGCACAGACATGTCACTGTGTTAGACCAGAATAAAGGCTCATGTTTGATGCCGGGAAGCGTGTGCTAGTCCCCAATAGAGGAAAGATTAGTCAAACCACCTCTCCCTCAAAATGCCTTCCAAATTACAGGACTCCTCTCTGACTATGAAATATCCTCCGGATTACACTAAACATTAATGGAATGTGAGGGCTTTCAGACGTGGCATTTTACTGTGGGAAAAGACATACTACCACTCAGTCATGTGAATGAATGGGACAGACATTTAGTGGCCGCGTCGTGGCCTTTTCCCTGCGCCGTATAATTCACCGGCGGCGAAGATTGTAGCTTCATCAAGCTCTTTGGAACGGTTAAATGCGACGGCTGAATGCCCTTAAAGTGGTCCACCTCTCAGCAGGGTACAGATGGAGGGATAGGTGGGGGGATCATTAACACTGTGACGGGGAGGGAGGCATCTTGTTTTCATTGATGGGTGTTGTTTCTGCCACATTTAATAAACCGTTTTGATTTATTTACATGAACATTGGTACCTGCTCATCACTGACATTGTTGCATAGATAGATTTAACGGTGAAAGGTTCAATTAATGCATTCTAAGCAACTGCGTATAGACGGAAGGAGTCAGCGTGGGAACACAGGAGCAGAAGGGTAGGATATAATGAAAGGACGTCAGCCGTGAGCTGCTTCCTGTCCAGCGTCTTGTTAACATCACGTCCTTCCCCCCCGTCGGAGGGGCGGGGGGTGGGCGCTGCTCTCTGCTCCACGGGACAGAGGGGAGGGGCTATGAGCAGTGCTGAATGACACACTACAAAGGTTGGATGTGCTGCTAACCTTTTTCTCTTAAATGGTACGTTGGCATTTAGCTTCACGCGTGTCAGCGCAGCGCAGTAGTATTGGCACCCCGTGTGTGTGTGTCTGTGTGTGTGAGCGTTTAAGTGTGAGTGCGTGTGCGTGTTTGTGTGTGAGCATTTAAGTGTGTGTGTGTGCGTGTGTGTGCGTGCGTGCGTGCGTGTGTGTGTGCGTGCGTGCGTGCGTGTGCGTGCGTGTGCGTGTATTGGCCTGTGCGTGTGTGTGTGTGTGTGTGTATGGGTGTGTGTGCGTGTGTGTGTGCGTGCGTGCGTGTGTGCGTGCGTGTGCGTGTGTTGGCCTGTGCGTGTGTGTATGGGTGTGTGTGCGTGTGTGTGCGTGCGTGTGTGTGT
>JAODLL010005057.1:0-10762 GCA_026546735.1 Forbesichthys agassizii
TTGTAGTTGTTGAAAAAAACTTAAAATACGTTCTGAGAGCTGTTTAATTGGTGAAGCCTCTGCTTTTGTAACTAGACCCACCAATCACTTTGTGAATAGTGGCTGGACACGCTCCATTGGACAATGTTTGCAGTAGCCTCATACTATTGGGCATATTGGGTTATTGGGTTATTTCTGAAACTATTACACAGCCTGCAAGCAATCAGCATTGCTACAACTTCTTGTATTGCTTTATCTAGCTCTACCACCATTTCGAACACTTAACTTCAATGCATAGTTTCAATGGTATTTTACAGTATTTGGTCATTTATTTTATTTTAAAATACACTTTGATGTATTTTTGCCCATCCCTGGGCCTGGTGTAACCCGTCTATTTAACAAAATCTCTCCCACCCCTGCTGCCCAATAGGAGATATTTGCAACAAGCAAAAATAGAAAATAAATAAATAGGTCCACGACAACATGGAGAGGCACCAAGGAGAAAAAAGGCAGTTAGAAAGTCATTTTGCTTGTGCCTCTTTCCCTCAGCTCGTCCAGATAGATATCAGCTCATTCTGAAAGCTCACTCCCATTAACCCTTTCACAGGTTCCGATGAGATGCTAGAACCCCGCACCCCCCCCCCCCCCATTCCCCGTCTAAATACACATGCACCCCCACCCCTCCTTCCTTCCCCCTGTTCCTTTCTGTCGGCCTGTGTAAGTATCACAAAAGATAATTTCCTTTTCAAATTACAGCAGGGCTCTCTGTGGTGACCCTGGGGCATTGTGATGATGCAGTGTGGGAGTGGAGTGTCTGCTGAAGGCCTGGAGCAGATGCACTGGCCTGCAGTAATGTCTGACAACACCATACGTGCCTATAGCATATACTGCACATCCTCTACATAGCTAGATTCTACCTGCAATATTATCGGGTCCATTTGTTTCACTCTACTTACGGTATCAGTGATGGACATTCTCCATTCATAGCTGTTTCTCAAAGAGATGGTGACAACTGTCAATTACGTCATTATCAGGTGATTGGACCACCTTAAGCAAATCATAACAACAAATGTTATTTTCAAACACCTTCAGCCGCACAAGGGGGTCATCTTTCAAACAAACAGAGGTGGTTTAGCAATTATCCAATGCACTTTTTGTCAGTGAATATCTCCTCATGGTCTGCTTATGCTGTAGCTGTCTATTATTTCAGTGTGCTGAAAGAGAACATGGTGTTACTAAACATCTCTGGTTCTGAATTTACAATTAGTTAATTAGTACAAACAGTGAGAACAACGCTCTTCATGATATAGAAGTTAAAATAACTTTAGAGAAACACAATAAACATCCATCCATCTTCTCCCGCTTATCCGGAGTCGAGTTGCGGGGGCAGCAGCTTCAGCAAGGGACCCCAAACTTCCCTTTTCCAAGCAACATCAGCAAGCTCTGACTGGGGGATCCTGAGACGTTCCCAGGCCAGTTTGGAGATATAATCTCTCCACCTGGTCCTGGGTCTTCCGCGAGGCTTCCACCCAGCTGGACGTGCCTGGAACACCTCCCAAGGGAGGCGCCCAGGAGGCATCCTTACTAGATGCCCGTACCACCTTGTGAGGGACCAAGCAGTACAGAAAAGGACCAAAGGTTAGCTGTGTAGTTTGGGGATTTTATTTACACCAAAGTTCAAAAGTATACAAAGTATAAATAATCATCTTATAATGAAATTGTAAACACAAAAAATATAAACACAACAAACTGAGGTCAACTTAAGAAAACATCACCTGGCATGTGAACACAACATAACTGACCTCCCAAATGAACAGACAAACTGGGTTTATATAAGGAACAGGCTAGCCTAACTAAGACAGCGGGGAGAACATAACCTACAAAACCATTAGATAAATGTAAACACATACTGTGTAGAGAAAAGTGTAAAATATAACTAAATAAACAAACATCTCAAATAATGTAAATAAACAAAATATAAATTCATAGACAATAATTATACAAAAGTCCACATTATTAGAGACAGCCAAACTTGCAGCTCCAAAAGAGTTGGTTGAGTTCAATCAATTGCAATTGTCTGCCTAAGGTGTACATGCCTTCAGCATGGACTCAAGAAACTCAAGATAGCACGCATGTAATGTCAAATTAAAGTATAAACAATGAGTATTATTAATAAATATTAAACTAATATTAAATACATATTTACGGACCGCAGCTTTAGATGAAGGCCGTCACACACTTCCCCCTCCTCTAGCAAGTGGCTGGGATAGCGAGAGAGGTAGTCCGCAGTGGCATTCTCCTTGCCCGGGATGTGCTGGATGGTGAACCTGTAGGGCTACATGGCAAGGTACCAACAAGTTATCCAACTGTTGGTGTCCTTCATCCGTGCCAGCCACATCAGCGCTTTATGATCAGTTTCAAGGGAGAATTCCCTCCACAAGAGGTAGTACTTGAAAGAGTCCAGAGCCCATTTCACTGCAAGGCATTCCTTCTCTATGGTAGAATAGTGCATCTCCCTGGGGTATAGCTTCCTACTCAGGAATGCTATGGGATGCGGTCCTCCGTTGATCCCTGGAGAAGTACCGCCCCTAAGCCCCGATCGCAGGCATCAGTCTGCAGTGTGAGTGGTTGCTGGAAATCAGGGCCATACAGTACTGGATCACTACTCAGTGCCTGCTGGATGTCCCTGAAGGCTGCTTTGGCTCCTTCTGTCCATGTGAGCGGGCTAGGCAGTTTGGGGCTGATCATGTCTGTAAGCAGAGCAGATCTGGCAGAGTAGTTATGGTATAAACGTGTGGTACCAACCTGACATGCCAAGGAATGATTTCAGTTGAGTTCTAGTCAGAGGCAGAGGACAGGACTGGACAGCATGGACTTTCTGCACCTGTGGCTTGATTACTCCCTTCCAAACCACATAGCCAAGGTTCTCAGTCTCGGCTTACATTTAGTAGAGTTGACAGTGAGACCCGCTGTGCAGAGGCCATCAAAGACTATTTTAAGATGATCCAGGTTCCTTTCAAGTGTTACTGTAAATGACAATGTCATCAAGATATGCCAGAGCAAAATTAGACAGGCCACACAGTACCTTATCCACCAATCACTGGAACGTTGCAGGAGCTCCATGAAGTCCAAAAGCTATTACTGTAAATTGGTAGAGCCCCCCTGGTGTCCGGAAATCAGTCAATTCACAAGACTGGTTTGTCAAAGGGATATGCCAGTAGCCCTTACAGAGGTCAATGGTCGTGAGGTATTTGACTTTGCCCAGACATTCAATCAAGTCGTCAATGCGAGGTGTTGGATAAGAGTCGAAAACCGAAATAAAGTTCAAATACCGGAAATCAATACAAAACTGGATTGTGGCATCTTTCTTTGGGACAAGCACAATTGGGTTACACCATTCACTTTTGGAGGGTTCAATGATTTCAAGGGACAACATCAGTTCAATCTCCTTTTTTAACGTCACAAGAAGGCGTTCAGGAATACGATAGCTCATACGCCTGACAGGTACATTTCCTCTTAAAACAATGTCATGTTGTACCAAATTAGTACAGCCAGGAGTGTCTTTAAAAATCTCAGGTGTACAGAGGGCCCTCACCTGTGATTGCCGCACAGCCGGCAAGTGGTCCAAGTCCGGGACTGAATGTGACGGTATTGGTAAATAATGCTCTTCCACTTCCTCATCCTCCACATTCCGGATCAGCAATACAGTTTCTTCCTCAACCGGTCTGGGAATCTATTCCTTTAGCAGGTTGATGTGTAAGACCCTGGTGGAACGACCGAGTGTGGCAATCTTGAAAGTAGTAGACCCAAGCTTCTCAATCACTTTAAATAGCCCTTGCCATTTAGCCAAGAGCTTGCTCTCATCTGTGGGTAACATAACCAGAACTTTCTGGCCAGGCTCAAACACTCTTTCCTTTGAAAGACGGTCATACAAAGTTTTCTGCTTTGACTGGGCCGCAGCCATATGTGCCTGTGTGAGAGTGATCATTTTATCCAACTTCTCCCTCATTTGCAGAACATAAGACACAACATTAACATCTTCCTTGACCCCCTCTCAGACCTCCTTTAGGAGAGTCAGAGGCCCTCTTACTTCATATCCAAAAAGCAACTCAAAAGGGGAGAAACCTGTAGAGGCTTGTGGCACTTCTCTGTATGCAAATAAAAGATAGGGAAGCCACTGATCCCAATCTGAGCCTGTGTCATTCACAAACTTCCGCAACATCTGCTTCAGTGTCTGATTAAACCGCTCAGTAAGGCCATCAGTCTGTGGATGATAAGGTGTAGTTCTCATACCTCTGATGCCAAGGAGCTGGTACACATCCTTGAGTAATTTTGACATGAAATTTGTTCCTTGATCAGTGAGAATCTCTCAGGGGAAGCCAACTCTGGAAAATAACTGTACAAGACAGAACAGTGACCTCCCTTAAGGAAAATGATGATGATCCCCCATCAGCCTCCAGCTCTGTCTCTACCACAGAGAGCGTGTCAGTCGGATTCAGGAGTTCCTCAAAGTGTTCCTTCCACCGCCCAATTACCTCCTCAGTTAAGGTCAACAAAGTCCCATCCTTACTGTACACAGCTTGGATGGTTCCCCGCTTCCCCCTCTTGAGGTGGAGAATGGTTTTCCAGAAACACTTTGATGCCACCCGAAAGTCTTTCTCCATGGCTTCTCCAAACTTCTCCCACACCCGCTTTTTTGCTTCTGCTACGGCAGCTGCTGCAGCCTTTCGAGACAGCCGGTACCATGCAACCGCCACCGGAGACTTCCGGGACAACATATCTTAAAAGGCCCTGGGCTTCCTCCGGGCAGGGTAATTCCTTCTCTTTTTAAGTTGTTTATGGGGTCTTCTGAACCATTCTTAGTCTGGCCTCTCTCCTGAGACCACTTTGCCTTGGGAGACCCTACCAGGAGCACTAGGCTCCAGACACACAGCCCTCAGGTTCATAGGGGCACCCAAACCTCTCCACCACGATAAGGTGATGGTTCCCGGAGAGACATGTAACATAAAACATGTAAAAAGCTAAATGTATAAACGGTTTAAAAAGTGAGTTTTGATTCATTATTTTAACATGGAAAGATGAAGTCTCGGATATGGGCAAAGAATTCCAGATACAATCAGGATAAACACGGTGAGAATATCATTAAGATCGTTAATTCAACATTAATTGTAGTCAACATAATATACATTACATTAATAGGAATGATTAAGTTGTAAATATAAAAAAAAATACTATACAGATGCAATACATTAGATACAGACTATGTTATTTATGAGCAGATATGGGTCACACATATTTATAATTATTGTCAGCATCATGCTCAACTACAGTATACTTACAGCTAAGGCCTGTGTTGGAGCTTGAACACAAGGCATTTCAGCAGAGTCCATCACCAGACCACTATCTTCTTTTAAGCACATGTGGAGCATCAACATGTTATTGCAGGAATATGAAGAACATGCTTGAAAGGAATGTCGGAAGGCATGAGCGCCTAGCTACTGTGATGCACTGAACTAATCCTAGCTAAGTCCATTCAGGCATACAGTAAGAAGCTACAGTATATGGAGTAGAGTTTAGTGTAAACTACAGGTAATAGAATTCCAGGTTGTCGCCCAGAGCAGGGTAATCCCATTATGCCTCAGGTCACAGCAGCATGTATGTATACAGAGAGAAGCAGAACTTCAAAATAAACTGCTTATGGTTGAAAATAATAGCACAAACAGCCCTCAGAAACAACATCAAACTCCAAGCCAAAGTGAATTAGGACATCCAATTTAGAGATGGAAAATACCATATATATTGAAAATTCAACACAATTAGATAAACAACTACTTTTCTATGTCCAGACTTTTACAGTGCATCTTGGGTATTTTCAGGATCCAGTGGTTTTTCATTACACTGTCAGCTTTCATTACAAAGTGAGAAAATCTAATTTTAGTTGCTGTATCTGACAGTTTGTAAACTAATTCATCCTGTCAAAGCACGGCCCTAGCAACCCTTCCAGATGGTGTTTGTGTAACTGAGGGGTTGGTTTTCATAAAAGCAAAAGACCCTTTCTCAATTTAGCTCTAAATATGCATGAATGTAAATACGTTTTTGTTATTCCTTTCTTGTGCAAGGTTGGCTGAACAGTCCTCTTTTCATTGGAGGAGGAACAAAATTAGAAATGGTTATATTCTGCACTTAATTCCTAAGACTGTTTGTAATTAATAAAGAATTTATGTTTAACGTGATTTGACTGTTAGCAGGATCAAACATTCTCATAAAATCAAATAGAGCAAATTATTGAATAATTTGAAATGTGCATGGTGAAAATCTTACCATGACCCAGGCTGTATTAACAGCCAGATAACATTTTACCTTTTTTAAGACATGATTCACTAAAAACAAATGTATACTAATTACAGCACACATCCTCCTTCATGAATCTGCCTTATTTTTAATGTAGAAGTAGGTGTAAGAATGTGTTGGAATGTTGTACATACAGTATATCCAGCTAATATACATATAATTTTTGTGTAAATTATTACATACATAGAGTAATACAAATAATACCTATATGTAATACGTTGTGTGATAGAAAGTCTGTCACACAAGCTTGACCAATCAACAAGTGGTAGGAGGAAATAGTTTACCACGTTAGTCAATAAACATCTCTTCTTCTCGCACTACTACAAATCCCCACAAAAGCTTGCTTCTTGTAAATGAAGTGAATAGGGATTGCGAGGGCAAGGGGTTGCCAGTGTGCCTTGAATGAGGACAAGAAGCGCCAAACAGGTGGTCTCTGACACCACGACAGGTGACTTAACTGTGATCTGTACCCAATAGCCGACACACGCCATGGGGTGTTCCGCCAGGCTCATTCAGCGGCAAAGAATGAATCAGCATGTTTATAGAACCATGTAGAAATGTCAAACAGCAAGTCCTCCGATTCACACTGCAGTTTGCCAAAAGTACCATAAGAATCAATTTCTATCCAATGTCTGCAAAGGTCTGTTGGGTGGTATAACAGCAGAGCCCAGAAGACCTGTGGTATGAATATCCATTTAAATATTAAAAGATTATTAGCACACATAACAGTGAATAACTCAAGGCTTGTGTTTCAGCATTGTGGGGTCTATAAAGTGCAGAGGTTAATTCTCAGATGCAAGGGTAGATTAGTTTCATTGTTAGATTGAATAGGGATTTTTTCCAGGGGATTGGATTCATGTGTCTCGGTGATCTCCCGTGGAGCACGGCGGTGGATTGCCGGTCTGATTAATCTTAATGAATTATGCAAATAGCCTTTATCTCAAATGATTTAGGAATGTTTCTGTATTGTTTTATTAATGCACTTTTGAATTGCTCTGTTTAAGCACGTAGCCCTCTCTTCGTCGTTCAGTGTTTGTAATTCATCACCAGGTCTTTATTAAATCCTTGCTGGTCTCTGGTGAATCGCATGGAGGAATGAGAAATTAGTTATTACTGTAATTTAATGATTTCTAACCAAACAAGAGGGAACCTGGATCAGTAACGTTGGAGTGCCTGCCACCACACCCTCCTCATCTTAGCAAACCTCCCAACAGCTCTGCTCCCTGGGGATCTTTGGGAGGATGTCTTCTACAATTTGGCTTAATTAATTATGTCCATTAAAGGAAGCATTTTGGTGATGAACACTGTTTCAATTACAAGGAGAAATTGACTTACAGAATGTAAAATTCCTCAGAATTCACTGAGCTTGTTTGTAGCCTAAAGAAACACGGTTATGAGAGGATCTGATTTTATTGACAATAATTGAATATAGCTCCTACAACTCTGATACTGATCATTTATTCATTATAATACAAACCTTTTACAACTGCACCACTTTTTCACCTGATTTCACCACTTGTCCCAAAAATAGCAAAAAGGTATTGGACACACCTTACTGTAGATCAATTTACAGTACGCCTTGTTGAGCTTGCATCTTGACCGGAATATTAAATGTTTTCCACAAATTGTTAAATCACATCCTTCTTATGATGCAAGTGTGTAATAAATATATACATATACATCTATCTATAATTTATATATGCATCTATCAATTTAAATTTGACAATAATAGAGAACCAGAGGTGGACACAGCAACAGAAACTAGCAGGGATGTTTAGAGAGATATACTCAGATTAAGTAGATGCCCTCTCGGTCTGCCAAATACGCATGGTGAGTCCCTGAGATAGTGTAACTCACAGGCTATAGCTACAAATTATACGTCATTTTTTATGTTTTAGTTCCTCTATTAAGGAAACATCATGCAACTACAGTATATTCAACCAACAAAACATACTATATAATAGAACACAAATACCCTTATTGGCAAAAAAAGCAAGACTTAACATTTTGTGATATCCATCGAGATAGATTTATTGAGATAATACGGACATTTGTAATAAATGTTATTCACCAGGCTTTCAAAACAACAGTTATCTTTAAGAACAGTTTGGCAGAACTCTGATAATATCATGTGAAAACTGTGTTGACCCCTATTGACAGCTTGTCAAATATAATTATGATTTCCACATTGTATGGTTCTCTTCCGAATTGTACAGTATTGTAGTCTTTTAATATCCAGTCTCAATGCTCTAAGACTCAATGCTCTAACCAACGTACGGAAGCCAAATACTTCATAGCATTAAATCAACAAAATCTTAACAAGAAGATATATTCGCATCATAAGGCTAAAAGGAATGGAAATGCTTATAATCTCATCAGATCCTGAACACATATATGCAAGAGTCCCATGGTGCGCTGTGGTGAGAATGAAAAATAACATCACATCATTTGATTTTAATCAGTTTTCTTGTTTTCTTGTTTTGTGTACCGTAATCCACAGCCGTTCACTCAAGTAAATATATTCAGTCCTCTAGTCCGTTGGAAGAAAACATAAGATAAAATCAGTGAGTCGTCAGGGACGGCTGCTGTGAATTCAGAAATCACTAGTCCTTTTCAGATATAGAGTTTCATATAATGTCCCCTGTAAATATTCCTTATTTGTCCAGTGGAATGTCAGTGTATTTTCATCCTTAATGGTCCATGGTCTCCACCAGCCCTCATAATCCATCATTCCTAGCTGTCTTGCGGTCAAGAAGGGCTTGTCCTGTTGCTGCACACAGAGGACTATCGCGTGACCTAGAATAAACAGAATCTAAATTAAAATCCTAGTTAGACAACTTTTCTGTCAATGTCAGTAATCAAAGAGAAAAAGAGAATAAGAAATGATTAAAGACTGTCCGAACAGAATGAAACAATTCTGAAGATGGACAAAACTACTGTACAGTATGTCACAAACTGCATACTGCTTAAGTCAGGAAGATGCCCTGGCAGTTGTGACTAGGTTGTAATATATTGTACATTTGGCAAAAACCCATGCAGTCTAATTTTATTGAAGTAAAAAGTATTTGTATTATAATTTATGTGGCTATTGCAGAATGGGAGAGAATTTTCACATTTCAACATAGGCCTACAAAAGCCATACATGCCTAGTTACCATGATGAGTCGTGTCATTCATTTGTCATTGGGGTCTTTCTTGTATGAAGCAGTATTAGAAAACCAACAAAAGTCTAAAACTCACATGCAATTTGCTGCACAAAGCTGATCTGAACCGAGTAAATAGTATTATTTATCATTGTATCCTGCTTTCTTGAATATTTATCTGAATGATTTTAACAAGACACAGCATCTGCTGCTTTCAGCAGATGATAGGTACTTCACCCGTACATTGTGGAACATAATGTACATAAAATATTAAAATATATTTTTATATTTTTCAAAGTATGGGGACAGAACCCCAAGGGGTTTCTAAGATACAATGGTAGGTAGTCTGCACCTTCTGCGATCCCCTTTTTTGATGTTGAAGTTTTAGACCTATATTAATAACGGACGAGATTATCTCAAACACGCATAGGCACAAACACACCTCTTCCATGCAAATTTTGGCACCAATTACAACTAAGCATTTCTTGCCAACATCATCTTTTTACACAATCCATAATTCTAAACAGTGGGAATATACTGTACCTGTGGTTTGCTAATTTAGTGAAATGTCTAATCTTCACTTCCATGTGAGAATTCTCAGGAAACACAGGCTAAAGATTTGCTACAGTACATTGGCAGCAGGAGGCTGTCACTGTAATCAAAAAGAAAACCAAACAAAACTACATAACAAATGGTGAAGATTATACATGGCCCCTTGCATATGTAATAACTACAGAACGATTGTGGATTACAGGGATAACATACTGGATGCTCAGTACTACTATACACCTAAATGGTAGCAATGGAACATGAGTGCGAGACATATTGTGCTACCTGCTAGGGTAGGGTACAGTATACTACTATATTAGCCACATATTTGTAAAACCAACATTGTATCATTACATACGGTAACATATTTCAGTGTATTATAAATATCCTGTAGATAACATAATATTCACCTACGAAGGTGAGAGGAGATGCAAATGTACAGAAGGACAATATAGGGAATAACTGTAAACACATCATTCCTATTACAGTATCAAGCAGCAAAACAAAAAATAGGAAGCCCAATGAAACATTCTACAAAGCATTAGCACGAGTTGAAGCACCATAAGTTTAAGTTGTGCCAGGTTAAAAGATAACACTTGTAGTCAGCCCCATGTTAGTTTTAATAGCTTTAATGGTAAAGCACTGACTTTGTGTGTGTGTGTGTGTGTGTGTGTGTGTGTGTGTGTGTGTGTGTGTGTGTGCGTGTGCGCGTGTGTGTGTGCGCGCGTGTGTGTGTGTGTG
>JAODLL010005058.1:0-10762 GCA_026546735.1 Forbesichthys agassizii
GGTACTTCTCCCATAGAGTTCTATTGAGGACTCTCTAAGAGGTCTGTCTCCTCTATATAATGTCTCTGGTACTTCTCACATACAGGATTATGTAACACAACTAAGGCCATTTGTTCTTTGTAGATGATTTCTTTGTTGTAACAGTGCTTCTTGGCAATCAATAAAACTGATTATTTCCCTTTTTAAATGGTGCCTGATTTGTAAGAACATGCATTTGTGGGATCAGCAGCAGAGCTGAGTTAACGACAGTTAATAAAGTTGGTGTCGTGAAATCTGTCATGAAAGATGTTTTTATCAGATTTGATTATCGATCGTATTCATGCAATTCTTATGTCCAAATGATCACTGAAAGAGCGGTTATGGCTCTCTCCCTATTAGTGCCATTAAGTACTTTCTAAATCCGGAAGGTAAAAGATTGCTGCCGAGTGGTGAGACTTGCCTATAAGGACTTTGGTTGTGCCAATGAAAAGTCACCTCTCTCTCTTGCTGACTCTTGTTTTGTGTTGTTTGGTGGATTTGGTGATTGACGTCTGAAGAATCAAGACATATTGGCATTTTGAAATGTATCCATTAAACAAACAGGAGCGTCATTAGCGTGTGGAAGAACCATACACGGCCACAACAGCCTGGCACCTCCTGATGCTGGTCACCATGGTCACACACTGCTGTGGGACGGCATCCCTTTCGTCAACCAGCATTTTTTTGCAGATCAGCCAACGTGGTTGTGCTGGTCACTCTGGCACGAACAGCACACCCAAGCTGATGCCACAAGTGTTCACAAATGTCTTTACTTTTTGTGCGTAGTTTATATAACGTCTCAGTCTTAGTTGACTGGATACTTGATGTAACTTTGAGATGTAACTTCTCATCATGCTCTCTGGGCTAGATTTAATTCCACGTAGATGATCTACAGGTCTTTACATCTGTCAGTGTGTCTCTGTGTGTAGCACATCATTAACGCTATTGGCTATTGAAACAAGTCAATCTCTTTTAGGTTCATGCCCAAACTCTATTTAAAAAAGAAATATATCAACAGCGAGACACTTTGCGGGGACTTTATTCAAAATGGGCAATATTCCTGCTACCTGACTCAGAGAATGCATGTGTATAATGTAAAGTAATGAATTTACAGTGTATAATATGTTAGACATTTCTATAGGGCAAATTAATATTTAACAGCCTTTAAACACAGGCTCTGCGCATGAATTAAATATTAATACTAAACAGTAGCATTTCAGGATTACATATAAAATATTTTAAGAGAATAATGATATTATATATCAAATGTAATTTTGGGAGATGGTTGATAATCTACGAGCCCATAATCAAAGTATTATCTTAACATAATAGAGGGAACAATTACTTGCTAGCTGTTGGCTTGGAAAAAGGCAATTATATTTATTATTTGTTCTCAGAACCTGCTTCCTCAGATCCAGCTTTTTGGATCTGAATTACAAGTCTAAGTCTGGTTTCAATGTTTCTTTGAGATACAGCTGTTAACACATGCATTATTTATTATTATTTTAAGACATTAATTATTGAATGCTGGCTTTGGAATTGTACATTCTTCATGCGCGTCATGGATGGTGTAATTTGGAGCTGAAGTTCAGTTTACACCCGATAGAACCGACCACAGCTTAGTCACATGACAGCTGAATGCACAATAATTCCCTTTATAAATACAGTAAAAAAAAAAGAAAAAACTATTGAGTTAATATCTATTTCCTACCACTAAGTCCAAGGCCAGTTGTTGTTGAAGTTCAGAAAGCTAATAAAACCTTGTGAGCGAGTATTTGTGATGGAAGCCCATACACATATACAAAATTCAAAAACATAGGACAAAATTCAAATGAAAATCCAATCCCAAAATAGCATTTTCATTTTCAAAGACAAATTCGCTCTTTTACGAACAAAACTGAACTTGAAAATGAAATTTATTTGCATTTAAAGGGAGGCGCTGTTTAGCTTATTTCATTTGAATATGGTCCGCTGCAAAGCGCATTTGTCTTTGAAAATTAAATTGTTATTTCGGATTGCATTTAAGTTTTAATTGTGTCCACTAAAATGCGGGGAATATTTTGAAAATGAAAATGCAATTTTAGGATTGCATTTTCATTTGAATTAATTCCACTCTAAAGCGTGGAATTTTTTGACAATTAAAATGCTATATATGTGAGCTTGGCACAGTCATTCCAAATGCTCCTCCGTACTGTGGTACAACTTCAGTGCATACTGATAGACATCTGTTGGCTTTTTCCTTCTTTCACAGCGCTCATTTCACATTCACAGCTCTATTCTGCAGACTCCTGACAATTTTAGATATGGAACATTCATCTGTGCTTTTGTCAGCTGAATAAAAGGGAGTGAATTGCACAGAGGTTTTTCAACGTGTCTGTTCAGGAATTGTTTTTCTTTAGATTGTTGTGTCGCCATATGAACGCGTTAATCTTTCTTTAGGAATTGTGGTGCATCATGGAAAATATCCATTAGTGAATTCTTGCTTTGAATACATAATGCACACATACAGCTTGTCTTTGTGCATTATTAATTTAAATTACACCCAAAATTTGAATGTGTGTGTGAAGGTGTGCTTTGGCGCTGTAGGGTAATTTAATATTCCTATGGAACATTAACATCTATCACTAAAATTCCTCTTTAATAATATTTCCCATTGTGTAGTCTGAAAGCATCTAAAAGTGCTGTCTTCTAAAAGTTATAGTCAACATTTAGTCAACATTCTTCTCATTTACGTCATCCTGTAAAACATATAGTCAACATTCTTCTCATAAACATCATCCTGTAAAACATTGAATCCACATTATTTTCATAAACATCATACTGTAAAACATTTAGTCAGCATTCTTATCATAAACATACTGTAAAACATTTAGTCAACAATCTTCTCATATACATCATACTGTAAAACATTTAGTCAACATTCTTCTTATTTACATAATCCTGTAAAACATTTAGTAAACATTCTTCTCATATACATCATACTGTAAAACATATAGTCAACATTCTTCTCATAAACATGATACTGTAAAATATTTAGTCACCATTATTCTCATATACATCATACTGTAAAACATTTAGTAAACATTCTTCTTATTTACATAATCCTGTAAAACATTTAGTAAACATTCTTCTCATAAACATGATACTGTAAAATATTTAGTCACCATTATTCTCATATACATCATACTGTAAAACATTTAGTCAACATTCTTCTCAAACATCATACTGTAAACTATTTAATCTACATTCTTCTCATAAACACAATCTTGTAAAACATTTAGTCAACATTCTTCTCATAAACATGATACTGTAAAAAAACAAGGGAGTATGTTTTGGTGCCAGGTATGAAATCATTTATAAATTGTAACATGGTGCCTTTGTCCTCCCAGTCCACCAGCCAATAAATTTAGGGCATCTTTAAAATAAAATAAAAAAATATGTGAATACATAGTTAGTTTTATATATATATATATATATATATATATATATATATATATATATATATACTAATAGTTATTGACATTAGACTTGACTAAATTGGCTATGGTAACTTAAGATAATAGGCTATCTATTTTACTAAGCTATTAGGCTAAACACGTCGTATGAGTGTATCGTTAGCTAGTGTCTCCAAACACCAACAATCAGCAAAGCACGACTTCTAAAAGGCCTGCAGTGTGATTTGATTTAAATTGTTTCAACAGGACCTGACTGGCTTGGAGTCAATGGACCAATGTCGTCGGACATTAGAACAACATAATTGGAACATTGAGGTAGGCTAATTTACGTTTTGTGGCGTGGTATTAAAACTAGTAAGTTAAACAAAATGCTTTAATGAAACCTATATATATCATTGTCTGCGACTTTGTGTTTTTTACATATGCTACGTTTGAAAGGGTAAGATCACGTCTTTCTGTGTTTCAGGCTGCAGTACAAGACCGACTTAATGAGCAGGAAGGAGTCCCCAGTGTGTTTAACCCTCCACCACCTAGACCGTTACAAGTCAACACTGCAGACCATAGAGTGTATAGTTACATTGTCTCAAGGCCACAACCAAGGGTATGTCTAGCTTTTCAATGCCTAAAAGTTATCATAGTGACACTCTTAAATGGATAGTCAATTTAGGTTTATCTTGATGTGTGATTTTGTCAATAATTTGCATTTGTTTTCCATTTTGATGTATTTTACCATGATTGTTTTTTTCACAGGGATTACTAGGATGGAGTTACTACTTGATAATGCTACCATTCAGATTCACTTACTACACACTTTTGGACATATTCAGGTGAGCGTGCCACCACACTTAAGGCCAAGTAATGCTTCTGCATCGTAGCTACACCATAACCTACAGATAAGGCATAGCCTAGCTGTAGCCTGACATGCACCTCTACAAAAATGTAACTACCGTCCGTTGACCCAGCCAACAACCGTGTCTTGTGGATACAAGCCTATATGAGTGCTTTGGAATAAGGGATCTTTATATAAACAATGTTCTGTACATGCACAGACTGTCTCTCTTTGACAATCCTGGTATAATTATTAGGTTTGCTGGAAAGACATGTTTTTATATGCCTTGCTTGTGAATTATAAATCAACTAAACCAAGACTACAACATTGCTCACAACAAGACAGGGATTTCCCTATGGGATTTCCTTGTTCTGTCAACGAAAAGTGATCTTTTATAAATAGTTTTCTATCTGCACAGATTGTTTTGCATGATACATTTTGGTTTAACTAAGATTTGCTAGAAATGCATATTTTTACATGCTTCTTTCTAAACAAGACATGTCACTTCGTATATTGGGGCTTCGCATGCGCAGTCAACGTCCACAGGTCCGCACGGACAACAAACCGGTGCAGAAGTATAATTTACTGATGGCAGCATAAGCTACGGTGTACCCTATGCCGTCAGCTCGACGCAGATGCACACATGGGCTTTTAGAAGGATCTTTTCTTGGGACAGCTTTGTTGAGCAGGTGTTTTTACTTCCAGGTTTGCCCTGCGCTTCGTCAGGCCGGACCCCCGAGGGCGTGTAACCGACCCGGTTGGTGACGTCGTCTCATTTATTCATAACTTTGAGGAGAAGTACGGTCAGTCACACCCAGTATTTTACCAAGGAACATACAGCCAGGTGAGTTTGAGGGCACCACACACACATGAAAGTATTACTAGATTCCATTCAGGGCTCAAATGAATCCGTTGTTGCTTAACCCCCCTTACCCTGACTTATACTTGTACACTGTAGGCACTGAATGATGCCAAGCTTGAGCTACGCTACTTATTAGTGTACCTCCACGGGGACGATCACCAAGACACTGATGAATTCTGCCGGTAAGTGTAGCCTACACATGCTCACATGTATCTAGCACTAGCTCTTGCTCTTTGTCATGGAATGTCGAAATGTGGTTATTGTTGTCCTATCTATGAAAGACTAACTTTTTTTGTATGACAATCCTACTGAATAATAATATATATTTTGTTATTAATTAATTTGATAATGTTTTGCCTGTCTTATTTGTCACTATAGCTCAACATTATGTACAGAAGAGGTCGTAACCTTTCTCAACACACGTATGCTCTTTTGGGCATGCTCCACCAGCAAGCCAGAGGGATACAGAGGTATCCCAATTTCCTTTTGTACAGTATATTATCAAGTAGAGATGCTCTGTTAATGAAGAGCATCAGTAATGTCTGTGGTTAATCTCTGCTTCCCATCAGCAGTCAATTATTTGCTCTCCTCTTCAACTGTAATCCATTATTCCATTGAGTGAGTAGAGGAATTGTATTAAGTCCTGTGATGATTTGCTTTAGTGTCCCAAGCATTACGAGAGAACACCTATCCGTTCCTGGCAATGATTATGTTGAAGGACCGAAAGATGACCGTGGTGGGCAGGCTAGAGGGCCTTATTCAGCCAGAGGACCTGATCAACCAGCTGACATTCATAACAGAGGCTAACGAAACATATCTGATGTCGGAGCGCCTTGATCGGTATGAGAGCACGTTGTTTAACAATTAAACAGATTACTTGAGGCTTTTGAGATTGTTTGTATTCTATGAAAAAGCAATTCACCAGTCATCTCAGTTTGGTATGGAGCGTTTCTACTCCCCGCTATTTATTTTAAGATAATAGTATCTTAAACCTAACCTAAACATAAAATGGCATTGCACCTAACATCTCACTGCATTATTGTGAAAACGTATGTAATGTGTGCATGCCAGGCAGCAATAGCAACACGTCAGCTCCCAGCTGTGCAGAATGCAAGCGTGATCCATTTAGAAACACCATCAGCGAGCGTCAAATTAATTGCCAATGCAGGCTGCGTGTTTGCTGTACCACCTACTGTAAATGAATGGAGCGATGAGACCTGGAGTGTGCCAACAGCAGGCTGCTATTTTCCGTAATGCCCATCCAGCCTTACCTTTGGCCTATCCAAGCAGTTATCCTAGCACCGCTTCTGGCTTGTTGGTCTACAGTCATGTGTTTGCTGCAGGGAGGAGAGGAACCAGACCCAGGTGTTGAGGCAGCAGCAGGATGAAGCCTATCTGGCCTCCCTACGCGCTGATCAGGAGAAGGACCGAAAGAAAAGGGAGGAACAAGAGCAAAAGAGGCAAGAAGAGGAGATGGTTCGACAGAATGTTCTTGCCGAGGAGAGAAGACGACGGGTAAGGCATTTTAATATTGGTGCTCTCAGGTAGGGATATGCACGATAAGTCTGCGAAACACTGCTACCATCGCTAGTTGGCACCATACATACTAGTCGGCTAAAGTTATTTTATTTATTATTTTAAAGTAGTGGCTCACTCGGTCTCTTCCTGCCTCAGCCATGCAGGCATACATATTAGCACATTAGTGGGCCTACAGATGTTGTAGCCTTTAATAAACAGCCTGTTTGTGCATTTTAATCTAGGGAACTCTTGATTAAGCCTAATAATTATAATCTGCTGGACCTATATGTCATCATAGTAGCGTGGGCTTTGTCAATACAATGCTGACAAAATGTCAACATCTTCATGCCAGTATAGAAAAGTCATCTGATATTTTGATTGCATTAGGGAACTATATATATTTTTAAACAAATGCCAAATAGCATATACGATATTTTACTGACAGACCGTCACCAATAGCACTACTGTGAATGCGGATTCCCTCACTTTTGAAAATGTTCAATGTTATTATAATCCAGTCGGCATTCATTTAATGAATTGTCATTCATTGTCATTATGGCATTGCACACACATGCCTGCCGCATACTACCTCCCTGTCAAACTGTCCCTGTTACTGATAAAGCTCCATGCTTACCACATTTCAACCAATCGCCTCCTCACTCCGTCCGTCTTCGGCTTCTTATGACCTTGTGCAGTGGCCATTTGTCACCTCTCCTTCAATTGATTTTTCGAGTAGCCTACTGCAGATTAAGGCAGCCCCTGCCGCAAACATTTCCGTAATATTTGCACATTTGGCGGCATCCGCCTATTGATGTTTTGGCCCGCAAATTCTCTGCACCACTTGTTTACATTTTGATGCACTCACCAGCACAACAGGTCAGAGGGGGAGGGGTGGGGCCTAGTAAAAGACAGTGACCTAATTGAGCCAGCCTAGTGTCAGTGTCAGAAATTAACCAATAGGCCACTGTCCCTGTATATGGGCTGGTCGTTGGCCAAAATAATATTATTCATTCATTCATCCATCCGCCAGCCCACCAGTCCAGCCCTGGTTCTAGTGTTAAAGTTTGATTGTGTTGTGACTATTACCTTTTCAGACACTTACGGAAGAGAAGGAAAGGAAATCGGAATGTCTTCCTCCAGAGCCAATTGCAGATGATCCAGAGAGTGTCAAAATAGTATTTAAGCTGCCCAATGACACACGAGTGGAGAGGCGGTTCCTCTTTGGGCAGTCTCTGGCGGTGAGAACTACTCGGATAATTGTTGAAAGAACATGTTTGTGTATTCAAACTTATAAACAGTTTCTTCTGTATCTGAATATCCAATATGTCTCTGTATCTAATAACATGGGTTTGTTATGCCGTGCAATCACCCAATGAACCAAATGTACCAGTGGCGGCTGGTCCTTTCAGAAACCGGCGAATCACAAATACATAGTGTACAACATGCCTGGAATTATTGCTACTGAATAAAATGACTGGTGGGCATTAATATTTAAGCCTTTCCTGAAGTAGCCATTGGCCTGATCAACTGATCTCTATAATCTGTTAAACAACATTTCTAGTTATAATCACAAAACCCGAAGAAAGCAGGCCTAATTTCCAAACAAACGGAGAACTCTATAAATAGACTGCAAAAAATTAGACTCAATACAAACACTGTCTCTGTGCTGTATCAAGCACTCTCTGATTTCCTGTATACAAACGTAGCAGAACATCTGTCAATTAGATGTTTTACTACAGGGTCCGCCCTCATTGAGAAATCTGCCAAGAATCAAACAGAAGCTGAGCTTCGAGGCGGGACAAAATTGCATTAGAGCCTACAGTCCAATAAACGCTGAGATGTGTTTTCCTATGGGAAAAGCTCTCATAAAGAGCTATTGAAGCTGAGCTTCAGGGAGGGACTCAAAATGACACGTTTTTGGGTTGTGAGAATACATTCAAATACAGCAACTAAACTGAATATTAATTCCATCTGAAGACAAACTGTAAGGCAAAGCATTTTACTAAACTGACCTTAAGATTTACATTTCATAATATCAATGTAGTCACTTGCATTTCCTTTCTCTTCAGGTAATTTATGACTTCCTCTTCTCTTTGAAAGAAACCCCAGAAAAGTTTCAGATAGTTGCAAACTTCCCCCGCCGAGTTTTGCCCTGCCTTCCATGTGAGGAGCAGCCCAACCCCCCCACACTGAAGGAGGCAGGACTTAGCCGCTCTGAGGTGCTTTTTGTTCAAGACCTCACGGACGATTAATGGCATACCTCCTCCACGAAGATGTATCGTCATCCACCCCAGTCATCTTTCTCCTACCCCACTGATTTTGTTAAATGGCCATTATGCTCAAGGGATCACGAAGATAAAAATCCTAACCCGGAAAAGAATTAAGCCGCCCTGCATTTACATTTGGTTTTGTTCAGAGGGTTCCCAATAACCTGGAAAGTCTTGAATTTTAACAAATAAATATTTTTTCTTTGAAGTCCTTTCTTGTCCTCATCTGAGGAACAATTTCTGTATCTCCTGTGGTTCACCTCGTTTGGATTTTTACATTTTATTATTTTAACTGTCCTTCCTTTCTTGTCTGTTTCACCAAGAGGATCTAATATGCTAAAAAGTGGTCAAACTGGCTTACACGCTGAACCAGGATTGACTCTTGACTGTGTAAGGATGCTACAGTAATTGTATGGTACTCACAACTGAAAATGTAGGATTTAATGTATTAAGCAAGATGTATAAAATCCTGCTGAAGTATAAATGCCATTAATTTCTTGTGTTGCCTTTTATTAAGGGGCAGTTGGCAACTTTAGTAAAAACTTATCTTGCCTGCAACAATCACAAGCTCACCTAGAGATAAAAGCATTGGAAGGCATGATTCAGCAATAGTGTCAGTCACAAAATCCTAAATAGCTCTGGACGTGTTATTTTAACTTGATGAGAATAAATTGCATATTGACTTCTCAATGCCCAAGAAGTGAAATGACTGCACTTTAAATCTCAAGTGCTGGTTGAATACAACTTTATTTTCCAAAGTTGCCTACTGCACCTTTCAGGTCACACAATACATTTTTGTCCCAAACATTATTTGGATCTAGGTTTGCACGTGTGATTTGTCCATAGTGACTTACATGTTACAAGTGTTATAAAACAAAAGTTTAACTGTTTTTGAATACATCAGGGACGTGTAAGGGTGGATTTAACTGGGAACTTTTGTTAAAAATGAGCTGTGTCCTGTACATAAGGTGACATGAAATCCATAGTACTTTTTGTAATGCAATCACAGGAACTTGTAATAGTCATAAAATGACCATGCAGGTTGGTTGCTATGTAAGGAAAATGTTCATGTTCATTACAAAGTTTAAAAATACAATGAGAGGCCACAGCTTTTAAATATGGCTTATCTAGTAGTACAAGTCTGCCCATAGTGTGCCTGTGGTTGTTCTAGATGCCCATTTTTCCTGTCTAACATCTAAATGGGCTGATCATGTAAAGATGTAATTTTCCAACTATAAATTAAACATTTAAAATGTTTTGATTCCTTGAATTATACTGAAGATGGTGAAAACAAATGCCTATTCATTACATCTTGCAACAGCCATTAATATGTTCCATTATAAGCAAATGGGGAAAAGGTTTTAAGGAGGAAATAGACCAGTTTAAAGTATGAGACAGAATGTTGTATCATGTCATACATTTATTAGTGAACAACCCTTTCAAATCAGCCACAATAAAAATAAAATAAATGATTGCACTACTTGATAAAGCAGAACTAGCAACTTTCATTTAAAAAAAGTACAAAGTTTAAAAATTTCCAGACAGTATACAGATGTGTTTGTGTGTATATATACACACAATACATTATAACTAGTTATGTTAGATGCTACAAACAATATGATTCCAATGGAATTAAAATGATAAGAACCATTTCACATACATATATACATACATATATATATATATATATATATACATACATATATACATACATATATATATACATACATATACATATATACATACATATATATATATACATACATATACATATATACATATACATACATATACATATATACATATACATACA
>JAODLL010005059.1:0-33653 GCA_026546735.1 Forbesichthys agassizii
ACGTGCTGGGGGCGCTGTCCGGTGCTGAACCGGTGGCTCGGCGTGGTCTGCTGCCGGAGCGGCCGCGAACCGTGACACTTTTGTCCACAAATGTAATAATCCAATCCTTATAATTACTCTAAAAAATAAACATATGATACATTTTATTATGATATTCCTACGTTTGTATGTTCCTCAAATTTAAAACATTGCAAATAATTTGTGAAATGCTTATCTTAGTAATAGTGCTTTGGAACAAATCCTGGATACAAAAACAACCATCTTTAATTTGTTCCTACATAAAGGCCAATGTGCAATGTAATGCATTGTGACTTTGTTGACTGTATTTCAAATTGAGTTCTTTAGGCAATCAATACTTGCAACACAGCGTGTTCATTTAATTCCAATGTGAGTTTTGGCACGATATCAGTATTTTCTGATGCAAATCTGTATCAGTTTATAATAAGCAAATGTGGACTGTAGGCTAATTCAGCCAACAATTTACCTAGCGCCATGGTAATGCAACAAATGCCTTTTCTATCAATTAAAGCAACACTATTACTATTACTATTACTACTACATTAAAGCAACACTTTTAATGATATTCTTTGACTTGTAGGGAGAATAGCATCTCTGTAATTGTCCCTCCATGCATGGGACCCCAAGAGATTACACTGTAACATTAGTGTTTAGGCTCGAAACCTGTCGTGAAAACGGCATCATGCTTTACAACCAACTATTAATCTTTAGATAGAAAAGGCTAGATTGCTATGCTCACACGGACATCGTAGCACAAGCAAAGAGACCAAAGAAGATGTTGTCTGAGCAATAGAGGAAGAGACCAGACAAAAGTAAATATTAGACTGGCTTTTACTGACTGAGCCAACCAAATGCACATTTGCAAACAGTTTACTGTGCTGACATTAGCTGTAACCATCTGTCTAGCTAGCTAGTGGGAAAACAAAAATAAAAATCAGACAGCAGTGTGCATCACTGCCAATGTTCTTTATGAAAGATTGCAATGTAACCTTATGTGTCATCCCTGTTTCACATTTTTCTGGATGCCAAAATAATATACAGTGCATGTATCATTTAGTCTTATTTCAGGCTATAGCATGCAAGAAATAAATGAATCTCGCACAAGTTCAGTCTGTCAGTCTCAGTACAAATAAGCCTGGAAACTTTTCAACCTTGATAACCTATCAGCAAACTAGTAATAAAATACACTGTCTAATAGTGTTGTAGTCCATATCACATAAAAACCAAGACCAGAGTGTATTGAGACCAAGACAAGACCCAGACTGGGAGGTGTCGAGACCAATGTACTGTATATATATAATAAACCATATATCATGTCGCTAAAATTAGATTACACACATACTGTACTCCAAATTGAAACACTTAGCTAATAAGGTGGGCTTAAAACTGCAGTATTTCAGCAAAAGAAAAGCTTTTAGTCATTTGTCATGATAGTGTTCATCTGTTGCTAACAGTTAATAAAACTACTACTCTACCTTCTTAATTGACATGCTTCTTTAGCTTTTGACATTATTTTGATAGATCGATATCCCCTGTCAAAAATGCTTCTCACTTATACATATATATATATATATATATATATATATATATATATATATTAAGTAAGTTATTCTAATAACTTCATGTTACAACACTCCACCAATCCATTGCCTACTGTAAGATTATGGGAAGCATGTTTTGATACAATCTTTACAATAGGTCAGAGATCAACATGGGTCGTCATCTAGCTTTGCAGAAGGCTGATAACGACCCATTTGTGTGTTGGAGCAGGGAGACAACATGCAGGGCAGTGGGTCCCCAGGTCCAGGGTTGAAGACCTCTGCGATATACCTTACAACTTGTAAGAACACTGGTTCTGTATTCTTCAACACGTTCTCACTCCCAACTCGTCAAAAACTGCAGCTTCTCGTACCTTTTTGAAGCGTTAGAAAGCCTTTGGCGTCGTAGGATGAAGACATCAGTCACTGACTGTTATGGCAAGACTACGGAGTTACACCACCAGTTTATTTGTAGCTATATGGGCATGCAATTTCAGCGCAAATGTTAGCTCCTGGTTGTAGATAAATAATCAATATACAATTGTGACATGTTAAAATGTAATTACTTGAAATCATAAAATTAAAAAGTTTGGCTGTTAGGCTGTGTGTAGCCTATGATTTCAAGTAATTCAGTCAATGACCGAAGTCTTCATTCTACGACGCCAAAGGCTTTCTAATGCTTTGAAAAGTGACGATAAAGGTCCTTGACCAAGCTGCAGTTTTTGACGAGTTGGGAATGAGAACGTGTTGATCCTTCAGCTTGTCAAACAAGACACGGGTGATACTGCATGATTTGTATTTATGACTGAATTACACTCTGCAACTGTAGGGGCAACTCACTAGCATTCAATACCAATTAATAATAAGACTTTAAAGAGGCTTTAATGAGGCTTTGAGACATGATTTTCACTGGTCCCTTTAGAAAAACATATTTAATACTGGAGTGATTATATATAATAAAAAGGTACATCCTGCAGTGGATGGATGAAAAAGCAAATATATGTTATTGTCTTTCAGCAAACACTTAATTTAGCTCATTGCAATAGAGTTAATTCCTTTTCCTTATGTCACTTTTCCCACAGATTAATTCAGAAAAACAATGCATTTTACCACTGGAGTGAATATTTAATAAAGTCACGGATACCCTACATAGTTTTATGTTTGTACTTACAGTCTCTCAAGGGCAGAATATTCTGAGAAGATGTAGTCAGACAACATTCTGATATTATTGCTCCTCAGTGAGCTGTAACAGAAAGCAGAAATCTCTTAGAGAGAGAGAGAGAGAGAGAGAGAGAGAGAGAGAGAGAGAGAGAGAGAGAGGAGAGAGAGATAGATAATATTCTCACACATGCACAAAACTGGGAGTAAAACATTATATGTGTTGTTATTGTTGTTGTTGTTGTGGTTTGTGCACTGGTCCTATATTAACTGAAATTATCTTAAACCAAGGTAAAATGTCTTGGACCCTGGCAATTTTACCAACTTTACAAACATACCATTAACTTATAATAACAAAGATACACATTCACAATATGGTTAGCTTAATACAATCATGCATGCAACACATTGTTTATTTATTTTTAGTATATTCTTGCCTATAGGTGTAAGTATCCACATTGGCAAATAGCATTGTTGCCTAATGACACCTTGTTGCTATAGCATCTGCCTTAACCCAAGTTAATTGGCGTAGATCTGGATGTATAAAACATCTATTTGCAGCTTTTGACATCAGGCAAATGCATGCATGCTCATGTATGACATTTTAGCGAGAGCTTTGTCTATTTGACTATGCTGAGGTTAAGGGCTTGGGCATGACACTATGTTCACACACACACACACACACACACACACACATACACACACACACACACACACATTGCTCATCTACAAAGACACTTCCTTGCACACTCAAATGTCATTACGTATTCAAGTATGCAGTCACACAGTAGAGACCAAAGACATCAACATCCCTGCACAGATGGAATTAATAGGATATTTATGATGAATAACAAAGGGAAGAGATTTATACTATAGGTATAGTAAATATTGGCCCATGAAAGTGCAATAAACAACAAAGACATCCATAAAACACTGTTATGGGGCTCCAAATACAATCAAAGTACTTTTTTGGGGTTTAAATAGGAATAGAGAATAAAATATCACCATCGATAACTTATGTTAGTGGAAGTGTTATGGGGCAGGGATGTTGGTGGCAGAGGTACCCAGGTGAAGATGCCATCCAGAGTAACCTGATACAGCTTATTATGAGCCACAAGACTTTCAGGACAGGTATAGCTTAACTGTAAAGGTCAGTCGACAGGGCTGTGCATGTCATGCTTACAACGGCACAATAGATCATGTTAGCAAGTGTGTGACGAATGCATGTGACCAAGCAGAGAGGATAACGTAGGGCCTAGAATGCAGCTACTGTAGGAGGCTACAGACCCATTACAAACAATATAGCTGTCGTGATTAGGGCATTATGCACAGGTTGTGAAATCCTATGCCGATATCGATAGCACATGTTTAAAATAACAATTTGGCTGATAGCAGACGCTGATAAAAATGTTGGTGAAATACTCCCACAAGGCCAACATTTTCTTTCACTTTTATTTGAAAACAAACCACGTGTTATGTGGTACACCATACTGTATCAAGCACACAATAGCAGTAGCAAAATAGCACAGCTATTGGTGAATGTCATCTTATTTAGTGATAGGCCGATTGTATATACAGTACAGTCTACAATCAAACATACAGTGTCTGTCCATGTCCAGTCATGCTGTGGGCCACAGGTAAAACCAGCGTTGAATGTTTTGTCATCAGTTAAAACCACTTGCTTCAACACTCTAACAACCAGACACATACAAAACAAAGTGCTAATCCCATACAGTAGGGCAAGGGTTAGAGGTCGAACGCAGAACGGTGGAAAGTGTCACGTCAGGATACTGAGTAGGTCAGCCTGTTTACATAAGACGACACACGCACACACAAAGCACTTACAGCAAAGTTACGTTGGGAGATAGTTGTGGCACGTACTGCAGGTTTACCTCCACACACTCCACCTCTGTTTTGTGAATACAGTCACAGGACTCAGGGTACTCCTGCAATACACACACACACACACACACACACACACACACACACACACACACACACACACACACAGAGCAATTAACATGAAACAGCACACAAATAAAGACATTCTGCACATACACATACTTGTATACACAAACGCACACTCATAGATAAATCAATACACAAAACACATCCAGTACATACAGTAGGCCTACTGTATGTGTGCACACACAAATACTTACAACACTCATTGTATAGGTTAGAGTCTACAATAGGTCTGCTGGCTTTCTGACCAAATAAGTCAGCCCAGCCAACGTTGTCTCCTGCAGAGTAAAACAGAGAAGAATATTCACAGTTGTCTTGCATTTATTCCCTTGGTGAATTTACCAATCATGAGGAGGATAATATTACTGTGATACTAAAAGACACTGGAGACCACTTATATTTTAAATGAGTGTGAAACTTAATCATAATGTTTTTAGGAGTGGTACAATATTGCTTTAAAATTATGTTATGACTATTTAAGTGTTGCTTATGGGACATGCAGTCTTCACATATTGGGAAATATGCTAATACTTCAATAGTAGAGCATTCACTAAACAAAGAAACTAAAAGCCACTAAAAGCCATTAGTTTTCTTTATGTTTAACTCTAGTGAGGCCATTTGACAGCTGCTTTTGCAGTGAAGTGCTTATAGTCAAATGGTGTGGAAATGCCTGCGGAAGACAAACAGAGTACGACGGATTCAGCTGGACAGAAATGGATTAGCGATTAAATGTTTTGGCAAAGCCTTTGGGACAAACATGGTGCCGGTCCCAGCAGGCAGAATTGTAGCAAGCCTGTATATGCTAAACAAAAACATAAATGCTACACTACAAACAGTTAAGACTTCTATGCACTAAAAAAAGCTTATTTCTCTCAGATTTGGTTAATACACGTGTTAAAATCAAATTATAGTGAGCTCTTCACCTTTGCCAAGATAATCCATCCACTTGACAGGTGTGGCATATAAAGATGTTGATTCAACTGCATGATTATTGCACTGGCGTGCCTTAAAATGGCACATCAGACTACAAACCTTGCAGTTGTGGCTTGACAAGCACTGATATGGTGTTGTTGTGCAAACATTTTTCTTATTAAAGAAAAACAAAACCAACCTACATCCTCACCAGGAAATAGTACCAGTCAACATGCACATGCATGCGCGCTCAAACACACACAGACGTACCACAGCGGCGCTCGTCCGCTCCGTTGGGGCAATCTTTGTGGCCGTTGCACTGCAGTGCCTGGGGGAGACACATCGTGAGGTTCCCACATGGGAACTGGCCCAGAGGACAGGTGCTGCTCGCCGCTGCCGCCCTGCTGGACACCATAGCTGCTGCTGGAGCCAAATAGATAAGGCAAAAGATTAAACAGAACAACATCTGTATCTCACCTCAAAACCATACCCATCTAGAGGTCATGAGTTTGATTATCTGGTTTCATTCAGTGTTTTACACACGCTTGTATATGTTGTTGTTATTCTCTTGTGCTAAATCGTCAATGTTATTTATATACCATTTATTGTGATTATAAGCGGCGACACAGGCCCATATTTCACATGGAAATAAATCATGTGCCCTGTGGGAGCTAAAGGGGAACTTTGCGTTCTAGTCCAGGAGCAAAGATAGCTGCGTTCAGAATGTCCCATAGCGATTTCTAATAAAACAAACTCCAATTAATATACTGTAGCAATAAAGCGGGAGTTGTTGATTCAATGTTATATTATTGGTGTCAATAATCCCACAATTTGTTCATAATGTATTATCTTAATGTATGTTTTCTTAGCTGTGGCAAAAAGAAGCAAAAAGCTAAAGAAACAAGACGCTTTCAGAGCGATAGTCCTGTACAGTCGTAAAACGTCACCATGGCACCAGTGTTTGCACAGTCTCATGGGAAGATTAAAACTGGAACATAATCCCATACTAGTCATACTGTAGCTTGTTCAAAACAATGAGGGCAAATGATTAATTTCACATAAAACATATCCAATTAGACAAGGGGAAATTCTTTAGAAAAAAACACAGTAAGAATATACTGACAGTATTATAACTACTTGATTTATAAGTCTATTTTGGTAATGAATATCACAGTAGAATGGACCATTGAGGCACAGGCTAGACCATGGATTAGGCCCAGAGCTCCAGATACAGCAGCCCATCTGTACAGCTTGCTTTTGTAAAACGAGGTTTTTCACATTAACTGCTGCCATAAAGTAGTAGTGTCAGCCTGGTATAACCAGACCCAACTAGTGAATAGTATCTGGACACGCTCCATTGGGAAATTGTTTCCTCCTACTGGGTGTAGATGCAAATGTTAACAGGGTTTCCAGACTGTAATATCAGTGAAAACAAATTGACCTGAGATCAATAGTCCGCCGGAAGGCTAGGGCTCTGCATTTTGTGTAAGAAGTGCATGAATATTCCATGGTTCACTGTGATAACCACTAAACCTCTATCTGCGTAATGCTGCTCTGCACCGAACCACATCATCTGCAGGCAGAATAGCGAAGTTGACATGTATGCCAATCCCTATCAAGCTGTTTTGATTCGCTTAATGTCTATCCTGGAGGCAGTTTGTATTTTACCGTTTGTAACCTTTTAACAATTTGAAGATGTGGATGTGCGTATTTTGTGCGTGTTTTCTGCTGCAGGTAGAAGGAAACATCCTCTGCTGCGCTTTCCTGGTGAGGTGTGCTCCCATTTGAGGTTCTGTGTGATAATGGGTGGAGGGAGAGATAGAATATGTTGCTTTGCAGGGGCTTCTGTATTTTGAATAGCCTAACGGTGTGAAAACAGGGAGGGTGGCTAAATGGGAGCTGACTGGCTTTGGTGCAGTGGAGGAGGTTTTAACATACTTTTATTTTTTTTGATAGGGATGATGCAATTTAACATTGTTCCAGTACAAGCCTGAAACTTATGTGTTGCACATGTGTTGCACTTGTTCCTTGATGGGTTGTCTATGGGCTGCCCTGGTTGTCCATAATGGTGATGGCTTGGGGGGGCAGGGTGTCTGTCTAAATAACAGGAGAAGTTGTCGTTTCTCTCTCGTCATTCTAGGAGCAAGAGACGGTTTGTAGTCTGTGATCTGCTGCAGTCTCCAGAATGAGGCGTCATCGTTTTTTTAGTCTGAGTAAAAGTCATTTGACCTCCCTAGTCGCCTTGCCAACCCTGTATTTTGACATTGTAAACTCAACCTTGTCTCAAATCCACTTTCCTCTGTCATCGAGGTCTTGAGTGTAGCTGTGTAGCAGGGCTTGTTGTATTCACTCCCACTGGTTCCCTGGGGAGTGTCGGTGCACAGCTGTCCTGACAGGAGCCTGATGAATGAGGTCACATCTGTGGGTGCTTGTCCAGAGTGTGCAGTGACTGGGAGAACACCAGTACAGTCCAGGTAGGCAAGCGGCTCCGCGCGACAGGTTTGGACTGTTTACATTACGGCCTGTACGAGGGGAGCAGGTGCACCATGGCATGAAGTGTCCCAGTGTATTGTGGGTAACTGTTCAGCTCAAACAGTTTTTTGTCATTTGTTAGTCTGCCAGACGAAAGAGGCTTTGGATTCCAACGTCAGTCTGATGATTGGTAGCCTAAAGTTATAATGCTTGCATAATATAAAAGTAAATCACATAAGTAGTAAAAAGGATGAATTAGTAATCCATTCAATATGTTCCCTGTCGCAGCTTCCCAGCAGTGTGTTCCAGTAACACACTGCTGGACCATGTGGAATATTCTTAAAATTAAACGTCCAGCTGGGAGGAGGCCTCAGGGAAGACCCAGGACTAGGTGGAGAGATTATATCGCTACACACTGGCCTGGGAACGCCTCGGGATCCCTCAGTCAGAGCTGGCTTGGGAAAGGGAGGTTTGGGGTCCCCTGCTGGAGCTGCTGCCCCCACGACCCGACTACAGATAAGTGGATGAAAATGGATGGAAGATGGATGGAAGATGGATGGTAGAGCTAGATGAGAAAATCAAAACAATTGTAGCAATGCAGATTGGTTCAGCGCTGTCCAATAGTTTCTATAATTAACCAGGTCTACGCCCAGTAGAAGGAAACAACTGCGAAAACTTCGTTGTCAGACCAAAAGTGAATTTTTGGTCTGGTTACACAAGCTAGCATTTTATATCCTGATGTAAACCAAACCCAATTTTCACTTGGTGAATTTGGTCTGGCCACGTTCCATTGGGAAGTGTTAACAGTTGTTGCCTCCTACTGGGCGTAGAGCTGTTTAATTTAGACACTATTGGACAGCCTTTAACTACATCACACAATCACACTTAGCCACCCTGATTGGTCCACCGGCAGGGTGGCTATATGAACACTAATGAACACCCAGCAGGGTGTGCCAACAGGTTTTCCAAACTACAATCTCAGCAAAACCTGATCTGAGAGCAATAGCAAGAATATTAGCCTGTTGTCATTACATGTTAGCCATCAGTATAGTCTATTAGCATATCTATTTAGTAAGCAATTACCATAACCGGGATACATTTTGCTGTAATCATTTTTTTAATATGTAGGGTATGTAACCTACGTGCAACCCATCTTAAGATAGAAGCTCTGGGGTTACATTGCCAGTTCTACCAAAGACTCCATGTGGCCAACCATAAATGAGAAAAAAAAACATCACAGATGGAAAAAGGGGAGTTTTTTTGGTTGAAATCACTTACAGTATCATTGTCTGGAAATAGTGTAAATTGCATTCAACACACAAAGCAAGACACAAAGCCAGTTGGCCCACACAATGGTTTTGGCTGGGTAAGGGGGTGACTGTTAGCCAATAGCTCCCTATACGGTACCTCAGCTGGCTCGGACACGCCTCAATCTCTGAATTAAAGGAGCAATTATAAAGATGCATCCCTGTAAAATAGCAACATGCAGTACAAAAACAAACAGCCACTTCAGATAATTAAAAAAATATGTTTACTCCTGGTCCAGCATTTGACATTTGACTGCTGTTAAAGCTTGTATTGTAGCTAATTGCCCTAAAACAAGCATACAGTATGATAGTAGTGCACAATCAATGGAGCCGTGAGTGTTAACTTTTAGACAGAGGAAATCAGTTGGTGATGGGTAGAAATCTATCAAAGAACCATACACAGCCTGGCACCTCCTCCTCATGATGGTCACCATGGTTTCACACTGCTGTGGGATGGCATCCCATCCTTCCACCAGCATTTGTCTCAAGTCAGCCAACGTGGTTGTGTTGGTCACTCTGGCATGAACAGCACACTCAAGCTGATCCCACAAGTGTTCACTAATGACCATATTTTTGTGTGTAGTTCATTTGTATTCTGACTTGACCTGAAGGTCACTCCTGGAGAAATACTCATACTTATATAAAAAACAACTTGAAATATTCCAAATCAAATAGTGTTTTAGGCTGAATATAAATGCTGAAATGATTGATCCTTTCAGCATAAATGTCACCAGCAATATTTCTATATAAAAAAAAACAATCTCCTTTAAACAATCTATGGATATTATGGAAAAAGTGCCACTACTTCCCAGCCCACTGAATTCTTCACTAACACACACACACACGCCCAATGGGTCCTCTTTACAGAGGGAAACGCAGGTGTAGCTCATAACATTAATTATACAGTAGGTACGTTTCATTACATTAATTTAGTGTTACAGTTGCTTCACTATATTTGTCTACTATACTTTGTTGCTGTGTGTAACTAGCCGGTATTGTACAACATTGCCCATGAAAATCTACAAACCTTACGAACGTTTACTGAGGATAAACCGATGTGTGGTCAGATAAGGGATTTAAGGCAGGATCAGTTACAATCAGTGTCTGGCAACTAGCCAAACAGGCAAAGGCACAACGTGATAAGACAGGAATTGGTATTGAGACCCACTGAAAAACGATATCCTAGTGACACAGGGACCTAGAGACACAACATAATCTAGCAAGCAACACAACACGGGGTTTAAAGACACATGGGGGACACAGGTGAAAACAACAATGACACAAAGCGATGACCAAACAAGAAGAAACATCTCTATTCACATAACAACACAATTTCATGCGTTAAAAGGGTGAAGAAAAACACCGTATGCAAACAAAGGAGCTAATACACAAGCTGACAAGCCTAAAACCCTGTTTACACTAAATACAGTTTCTAAAAATCTTCACCTGGAAGGAGTTTTGCTAAATTGCTTAATAAATTGCTTTATTGATTGTATACACTGTTTGCATGTAGATGAAAGACCGAACCGCGTAGAAAAATGTCTGTATTTAAAAATAGCCATGTACATGTGGACTAGGCAAGATTATTTCTCCGGTATTAATTACAATTTTTAGTACATTTTCCAGTCGCGAAACCAACAACCGCTCATGTGATATCACACCTGTGACCGATACCACTCACACGGACTACAAATCAGCGAATGTCTTTCTGTGTGGGTCACTTCCATCAGCGCGACAAGGTGCCTGTATTTGCAAATGAGTGACCATACGCTATACTAGCAGCCATAGCAGCTTCTGACACATGGCATTGGTTTGAGGCCATGGTGTCAATAGGAGTCCATGGCACCTCCCAGGCAAATTACCACCAACTGCAGGTCCCTGTAGTAACTGTAGTAACAGTGATTTACCAGGGCAGTGCCACCTCCTCACATCCACTAGCAGCCAAGAGTTGAAAGGCTGACTCTGCAGTGCTGCAGTCTCTGAGGGAGCAAACTGCACCAAAGGAGGCCAGGGCAGAGACTGACTGTAGGTTATTACCTTGTGTACTTGTGGACACAAAACTCTTTTTCTTTTTTGTATTTAATGTGATCATTTTCTAATTGTCAATTAATATATGTTCCTAACTTGAATAAACTCCCTATTGTCCTTGGCATTGATGACTATATGGCCATTTGGAACGCACAAACCACATACAGTACATGTGGTTTGTGCCAGAGTGTGAGCTTTTACTTCTGCCAGATAGGAGAACATTACAGTAGTCCACTCTTGAGAAAATTAGGGCATTGATGACTTTCTCTAGACATGTTGACCCATCCAGCACTTGATATCATTTAGACAGTTGAAGTTATATCTGTGTGTCATCCATGTAGCAATGGAATACTATATTGTGTCTATAAATAATGTGGCCTATAGGCAACATATAAATAGAAAAATAAAAGGACCTAATATAGAACCTTGCAATACCCCACAGGTGATGTTAGATTATAATGGGAGAAGTGGTTGTTTATGGTAACCGAAAAGGTTCTGTCTAATGCCGAGTTCAGACAACAAGACTTTAAAAGTTGTAGATCAATGTGCAGCACACACTACACGACTGTCTTTCTTGTAGTCGGGTTAAATCGGGGTAGTCTTGACGTCATTTTGTAATTCACACTAAGTGACTGATAGGCGACAGGGGGTCACACACTACAAGATGTCAGGTTCAGATATTTAACATGCTAAATATCTAGTCGGGCCTTGCGATGCATTGCTGAATTGTCGCTGACACTCTCAACTCATGTTGTTAGCAATTCACACTAGACGATCGTTGCTCATAGGAGCGAGCTGTGATTCCCCTATCGGCAAGCTGAAAACTGGGATAAAATTGTGTAGTGTGAACCCGGCATAAGAGGTAGGAGTAAAACCAATTGAGAGCAGTGTCCCCAATGCCAACCCAGTTACTTAGACAGTCAAAAAAAATGGTTTGGTCTACTGTGCCAAAGGCTGAACTTCAATCTAAAAGCATAAATATTGCTTTTTCCCCACTGTAAATTATTAAAAGAATATAATTAGTTACAGTAAGAACAGCAGTTTCTGTGCTATGGATAGATCTAAAACCTGATTGAAACTTTTCAAAGATAGCCTATTGTGACTCATGAAATTAATAAGTTGTGTAGAGACCACTTTTTCAAAATACTTAAGATAAAATGTTTGATTTTGGTCTAAAATTACAAATAACACTGGAATCCTGAGTTGGTTTCTTTAAAAGAGGTTGGATGACAGAATGCTTAAAAACAGAAGGAAACTTTTCTGTCTGTAAGGAACTATTGATAATTGTTAAAAAACAGTGTCTAGAATTTCTTTGAGGAATTCAATAGGGATAATATCAAGTGTGCAAGTGCTGGATTTCATCTGAGATATAGTTTTGAATAATAATTTGAAGAACTGCTGAGATATAGGATCAAAACTGTTAGATTGACAACAGATAGACAGACCTTGTTGATAGTTACAATCTGGTCAGGTTATGTTATCTGTAGCCATAGCTGCTCAACTTTGTTAGAAAAAAATGTCTTTGCACATCTCTGAGGCCACATCCTTTAAAAGACAGAAGAAATGAGGAAATGACTAAGTCTATCACCTTAAATACAATTATGGGATTATGATGATTTGCTGATATTACTGTATGTTAGAAATTGGGCTCTTTCATCTTTAACTGCCTGTTGATATTTTGTTAATGCTTCTTTCCAAATCAGAAGCTTAAATCAAGTGTGGTTAATTAAAAAGGGAGACCAGCTCCTCTGTGTTTCAGTGTCAGTTAAAGGCAAGGCAGCAGCATTAACAGCCTCAGAAAAGTTGCTAGTGGACAATGTGGTGAAGTTTTATTACATTTTGTTCCTGAAATCCAACCTGAAATCAACCCTTCTCCCGGGATCAGAATAATCCTTATTTAGTTTTTTTGGATTAAATGTATCCCAAAACTACCAAAAGGTTTATTGGTTTGATCCAGATCAAAACCAAGATTGGATTACATGATCTAATCCAATTTCAGAATCCATTTTGAACAACCCATTCTCAAGATTTCATCCGATCGGATAACGGAAACCCGATCATATTAGGTTTTGAACAACAGGCCCCGGGATTCTTGTGAGCTACAAATGAACACAGAACATCTTTGGTGTGAGTTGCCTAATGGTCCAGTTCATGTACAACTGACTGGCAGTGGCTGCAGGCTACATTAGTGAAGTTAGTGTGAAGCACAGTAAAGGTTGTGAATGGCTCACATCATCAACTGTCCCTTATCAACACTGATCAATCAGGGTCCTCCTGCCTGCTCCCTGCCCCACGGTGCTCCTGCCTGCTCCCAGCTCATGCTACTCATCTCCTCAAGTGAGTAGTGAGCGAAAAGAAGAACATAGTAAAATTCAAATCAGAGAACCTGTGTATTCTCAGGACAGACAGAGGGACACAGCAGGGAGACAGAGAAAAGGCAGGGAGAGCCTAGGGCAGAGAAACACCAGAGAGAGATGGTGTGAAAATGCTTCACTTGCTGATGTAAACTACTGGTGGAGTGCACTCCCATCCAGTCAACCCACGCACTCTTAGTATGTACACACACACACGCGCACGCACACGGGCGGGGGGGGGGGGCTGGGGGTGGTTAAACCAGGTCTCTCAATGAGCAGTATGCAATGCAGTTGTACTTTAATCTGCATGGATAGTTCGGCGTTGACGTCCCTGCTTGGCAGTTAGCTTTCAATGCTGGGTCACGGCGTCTTTAATTCACCACATGACCTCCTTCTTTGGCCTTGTCACTTCAGCCTGCTGTGTGTGTGTGTATGTATGTGTGTGTGTGTGTGTGTGTGTGTTTCACAGACGCTTGTGTAAGCAAATGTACGCAGTTTGAGAAGATGATGTCAGTGATGATGATGCCTCGCCTCTGGAATGAAAATGAATGCTGCCCTACTGTTCTCTCTCCCTCTCCCTCTCCCTCTCTCTCTCTCCATCAGGGTCTGGTATTATTGAGAGAGACTCTCCTTACAGCTCGCACCTTGGTGCCCTTCTTGACCTGGCGTACTTCTTTTCTGTTAATTTCCGCCCGATTCCTCTCTAACAAGGAACTTCTCTGGCCTATACACAGCCCCATTTCCTCTGTAGAACATAGCAGAAAGGTACTGTCGCTCTCAAGAAAGCTCTCTTGTACAGGCGATGCTATTCCCTAAGCAAAGTTCTATCTCCCAATTACATTCTGTCGATTACTTAGAGGTCTTCCTTGTCACTCGTTGAACACCTTTACAAGACATTTATTCTCTAAATGTTTTGGGGGGGGGGGGTGGATTTCTCTTATGATGTGTTTATTTTGTGGACAGCAATACATCTTTATACCATCAATTTGAGAGTTTGACTACCATCATTCAGAGGTCAGAGTCCTTAAAAAGTAAGATAAAGGAGGTTGAAATACCTGGAGGTCAGAGTCCTTCTTAAAAAGTAAGATAAAGGGGGTTGAAATACCTGGAGGCCAGAGTCCTTCTCAAAACGTAAGATAAAGGGGATTGAAATACCTGGAGGTAAGAGTCCTTCTTAAAAAGTTAGATAAAGGCCCTTTAAAAGAGGTTGGGTGAAACGCCCATAGGGATAAGGCCCTTTAGGTGGTGAAACACCCATAGGGATAAGGCCCCTTAAAGAGATTGGGTGAAACACCCAGGGGGACAAGGCCCTCTAAAGACATTGGGTGGAAACCCAGACAATAATGTTTTTTATTAATTCCTTGGTTTTTACCTAGTTTTCCATTGTTTCTTATTTCTTGTTTAATTTAATTTGTTCCCTTCATCCTTTGTTCAAATGTTTTTAACCGTAAAGCACGTTGAGTTGCACATTGTGTATGAAAGGTGCTATACAAATAAAGTTTATTATTATTATTTTTTATTATCATTCATCCGTGGATTGCCATTGATTACCATCAAGGGCATAATTTTATCTATTCCATTTCTATGACTATTTGTCTATACATGGTGAATGCCCGAGGAACGCATTGATTTCACATCAAAGGTGATAAAAGCAGAGCAGAAAACAGGAAGACGCTTTATTGAACTTCATATCAGGAATAGTTTGTATAACGGCGAGACGACAAAGTTGTGACTTTGATGTTGGATCCTCTCAGAAATAACTTTATAAATGAATGAGTCAGATCAGATATCAAAGCATCAAAAATAAATGGAAAGTGTCATGAACATCAGCATAATTTTGTTTGTGACACTTTCCATAGATTTCTAATGAAGATCGTGAAGATCCCCAAATAGGCTACTGATCACTCTCACCGACTTAGCTGACAGCGATTGCAGGGGAGACTGAGTTCATCCAGCAAGTGGTCTGTGCTTCAGCCAGTGGTCCCCGCCTCATTTTATTTCTTGATTATTAAATTACATAAACATGACACTTTCTGTTGGCTATAATTAATTGTATTATTAATAGCTCTATGAATAATCAACCTGCCAAAAAATTATATAAATAAAACGGGTCTATGCAGCCTTATTAAATTATTTTACACAGACGTGATTGCCCAACATTGTAAACAGACATCTTTTTTTTTAAACATTGGAATTCATTATTTTTGCCTAATTATTTAAAAATATCCAGTATATCAGTTAGACTTGGTTTAATTTGCTTGTTTCATTCATTGCCATCAGTGTTTCACTTTCCCTATATAATCAATGTACGCATGGGTCAAAACTTATGTACAGATAGGAAAAATTTGAGGCAAGATTGTTTTTGATTAATTGGGGAAAAATGGCGTACGCAGTCTTTTCTATGTATGCAGCCTTGATAAATAAGGCCCTTTGAGTGCTGCTTTTCTCAAGTCCAGTCTTACTCCGTAAATGAGTGGTTCCTCCAGCAGTCAGTATAGTGCTGATGTAAGTTCTATTCCTCTTCACTGTGCTTTGACAAAACTTTCATAAAAGGGAGGTAAGTTCCACAGTTTAAAGGCATATAAAGCAAGTAGAGTCCTTTCCCAGTCCTCCTCAAAGTCTTACGGTACCTGCTATCCTTCAAACCACATCATGGGCCAGTAAGAAATCTTTGTACAAACTGCAGCATGTTTTTACTGCCAGTCCCAATACCCCTTCCTCTTTGGGAGAACGGTGCACTGTGAGATACCATCCCAGACAAACTAAATCATTAGTGACTGTATTTTATTAATAAGCTCATCCAGTGCCACAATGCACAGGCCATGAAGATACTATAGACCAGATAGACCATTACATCTCTGTAGGACATCTAGCAGCCATCTCCACTTGGCATTTGCCTTCTTTCTCCACCACCCTCTCCCACGTCAACGGCGCCCAATCATCTCCAACATTAATGCCCAGATACTTAAACCTACTCCGGATAACTTTCCTGGTAGTTTGGGAAGTCCAATGTGCCAGTTTCCAGCGCGTAATGACAACAACATCGTCCGCATGCAGACAGAATGTACTTTGTACGATCTGGAAAACGAACCAGCGGAGGAGCGCTCTCTCTGCTTGGGCAAGCGCGGAGCCAGAGCTGAGAACGGCGGAGATGGTTGACAGAGGGAGGCACTGTGTGCAAGTGTGCATGTGCCCGCCTGTCAGCGCACAGAGCAGAGATCCAGTGAGCGTGCCGGCAGAGCTCCGCCAGCACGCAACAGTTCTGGTTGATTCATATTCTCTCTTCAGAATATATGTATGAGGCACACAAATAGAGAGAGAAAGAAATGATAAGACATGCAGATCATATTATACCATTAGAACAAACATGGTAAGAGTTGGTTGAGTAATTTAGACACATGGGACATATCCTACCAGCCACCATTGGGAAACCCATAGAACTATTATACAGTATAGGGTAAAACAGGTATGTTTCTAGCTGGGGCACAATCAGCCTCAACAACACTGTATCCTGGGGAGTGAACGGAGAGACAGGAGCCTTAGCCGACATGAATGAGCTGGGCATCTGGGAATCTCTGTTTGTCAAGGCCCAGACGTACAAGACCGCTGTGGAGACCGCCATATTGCTGTTGCGTATCGATGACATTGTCTCTGGGCACAAGAAGGGACGTTTGAAAAAAAATAAACGCATTGAATAAAATACTAATTTATTTAGGAAACTAATACCTAGCTACATTCTGGGTAGACAGAAGCCTATACTGTATTATGAATTAGCATAAATCATGAGACCAAATGAATGCCTGGAAATACTAGAGGCATTATGGCATGCACATGCAAAACAGATGTAGCAGCAGGCCTTATAGTCAACAGCACGAGTTTTCACAAACTGACAGTTAAAATAAAAATGCAGCTGACAGCTGTTGGGCAGAGATAACACATCTGTTTATTGTCTTGGGAATGACAATGTTCTTGTGAGAAAAATTATATGATACAACTGCTAAGCCACCTTCTCAGATAATCAATGTACGAAATATCTGCAATATTAGTTATAATATTATTATTTATTGTTCCAAATTTAAGAACATGTGGGGTACAATTGCAATGACTTGCAATGACTGAGACTTTGAGTGATATAGATGAAAAATAAAGCAGAACATTGGCCAGCAGATCTATCTGAGAGAATGGGACAGTGCAATATAGTGACTCTTGTATTTGATTCAAGACAGTTAAGTTAACTGACAGAGCCAGACAGAAGATCCCGAGTTCGAACCCTGGTCGTCTCGGACTTTCTGTGTAGAGTTTGCATGTTCTCCCTGTGTCTGTGTGGGTTTCCTCCACTATCCAAAAAAATGTCAGGTTAACTCTCCAGTCAGTGTCATGTGACCAGCAACACTGACTCCAATCTGGAGTTGGTTCCCAGACACTGCACAGTGGATGCCAACTGCTCCCTTGGAAGATGGGTTAAATGCAGAGGATGAATTTCGCTACATGTATGTGTATGTGACAACAAAACGCACCCTAACTATCAACAATACCAAATACTCAACATTGCCTTGATTCAAAGTTCTGGTAAAATAAAATACACTAGGGGTCTAGGAGTGCATTTTAAGCATTTGAGCTTTAATTGGTTTGGCTGGCTGATTCATGAATCTCATGTCAAAATAAAATTTAAAAATGTGTGGTAATTTGTTAAGACCTTTTAATGGCAACAAATATTGTGTATTGATCAATGATGTAACCATTGTGACAGGGTTCAGAGTGTTTTGGATCCATTATTTATTCACAGCTGTGTCACTTTGACAGCAATGTTCCGATACACAGCTGTGTGTTATCATACCATTAAAGGTTTCACTTAATCGAATCCTCAGTGAAAACAAAAGGGAGCTTGGCATGGTAGTTATAACATGTGGTTAGCACTGTCTGTATTTGTGTGTGTTTCTCTGAAACACACACAATGTTCCAGAAAACTACCCTTGGATAGTTGTAACAATGTGACGCTAAATGTTTAACCAAGCACCATAAAACATCTCCCTGGTCTTCTTTGATCGGTGTTCCCTGTCTTATAATCAGCATGCCATCTCGCACTTCTATTGGTTCATTCTGAACACATTGTAATGCAGCTATATAGACATGGAAGTTAAATGAACCCAGAATCATCTAGTAGGTTTAGATATAGTATAATAAGAAGTAATGAAATGAATGAATGAATGAATGAATGTAATGAATCTCAAAGTGGCATAAATGTATGTTTGTCAATAGCTGAATAAGTACAGTAACTTATTTTTGGAGGCTGTCGGCCTCTTTTTAAATTAAAAACCTATGAAGCGGATTGTGTTTTCAGAAGCTTCCATGAGCACTAAGCTGAAACGCTGCCGCAGGCACTTTTTTCCAGCAGATTTGGGCTTCTTTTTAGTTGAAAAAATTGTTTTTTCTTTACTCTACGTCACCTACTTTTTTAATAGTTGGCCAATCACAAGCGGTGTAGTGAGACCTGGTGTTTCCCATAACAACCGTTTCATCTGCTTTTTTTTTTTCTACCTGAAAATTGCCCAGGCCAGCGCTTTTAATAAAAAAAAAAAGAAATGATGTCTGAACGCGGCCTAAGAAATAAACCAGTTACCATGAGCAAATAACATTGTTAGGATAATGACGTGTTGTCATAGCTACCGTAACTTACTGTAGCTACCTTTTACATTATACATTAGCTATTAAATAAAATTCCTAGACATAATTGCGAGAAGTAGGCTACCAATAATGTACTTAACATTCTAAGAGTCGGAGTACACATAGAACTAAACATACAGTATATAAATGTTAAATTAATTCATAATGTTATGTGAACTTTGGGCCTATACCTTTATTCATACAAAGCCTGTCAGCCTAGCACCTCGTACATTCCATATGCGTGTGATCCTTGCTTTCTGCTTACAAATGAGTCACTTATGTGCACCGGGCTTTAATAGACGCCTTTTCCATCCAAGCGTTCCTGAACAGGAACGTCTGGGGCACACACACAGGCCTGGTTTGCCAGGAAACTCATCTGACTTGGGCATGCCATAACACTAGTGAAATGCTTCCAGGGACATTCACACGACCATTCATCATTCAGTGCGATAATGGAGAAAATCAAACGGTAAGGTTTATCAGAGGCTTATAGCCTGTAGCTATTTTCTTTCTCTTGGCAAAATTCTCAATACGAAAGCTGCAAATGTCAAAGTGCTGAAATGATTGGCTTATTAAACGCTTCTCAAAACTCCCTCCCTCCTATACTGTGACAATTAAAGCTCACACAAAACAATAGCTAGCCTATTATAATAACTATTCAAGTGTAACTGCACCTCAGCTCTGAGCCTTATGCCACTACACAACTTGCATCAAGGAGCTGAGTGAGGGAAGGTAAAGGGCTGAGAGGGGGGCCCCCATGTCAATATTAACACAAGCATTGATGTGTTTCATCACAGATCAGTCCTATTACTTAGTTTAAAGCTCCAAAACACATTTTAGGGTGCAGTTATACTTTAATGGAACTGATAAGGAATTCAAATTTGGAGAAAAGTATTCTCGATGAATATATGGACAACATGCTCAGGCAACCAAACAGGTAAACGACACCCTCAGGGTGGAAGGTGGGCATGCTAGCACGGAGGTGAAAAGTCATAGGAACTTGTGTTTATACAATGCTGCCAGTGTCACTGAGGCACGGGACCTTGAATGCCTCCCAGTGGTTAACGCATTTGGTCTTTGCAAATGGAACAAACAAGCACACAGCATACAGAGCGGGGAATTGCATCAAAATCACAAGCGGTCAAATGGAGACAGATGTTAATGCCTATAGTGCATGTCACCAGTGCATTTAGGGCATGTACAAATCCACTTTTACAGCTAGTGTAACAGTGAACAAAATCAACACAGGGTACATGGTTTAATAAGTTTGTTCATGCTCTCTTCAATATTCATGGCATAACATACAATAAATCAATCAATATCATCTCCCATTCCCGATACATGTCAGGTTTGTTTGCACCTTAACAGATTGCTATTATAACAGCACATTTGCCAGGTAGCAAGAAAGAACAAGGGATGCTCATTTTTTATTTTTTTTACTGACCGAAGTTCCGGGAGTCTCCCACATTTTACTGCCGGCTCCCAGACCCTCACAAATAATACACAATCTCCCGGAAAAGTGTAATCTCCGGGAAAATCGAGCGAGAGCAGGCGGTAAGTGAAAGAGAGTGTGAGAGAGGGAAAGAGTGCAAGAGAGAGAAAGAGAGCTAAATATTTTCTGATGACTCCCGGAAATGAGTTCCAGCAGGTTGGCATGTCAACAATATTAAAAGTAGCCTATACGCTATAACCTATAGACCTATTAGAATAGCTAAGTGTCTGTAACCATTAAAAAATATGCTACAACACACTTTCTCTCTCAAGTAAGAGGTTTATTTTTATGTATGCATATGTAACGTAGTCCCTTCCACCCTGTGCTCAAATGCAGAGAATGGATGCTCAACAAGACATGCTAAAACATAACAGCCTCTGACGTGTGTCACCAAAGAGTACTTGAGGTGTCAGAGAGTGAGATTTTTGTAACTTACTGCACAACGATACGGCTGGCCACCATTACTCACCCCCCTATACCTCAATCTCATCCCAGACGAGCCCCCATTGTAACAGAGTCCGTCCCACCCAGGACGCTAACCTCGTTCCCCGTGCAGAGAGCAAACGCTCAAAAAGACACGCTAAAACCGGCTCTGGAGTGCATCACCAGAGCGTCCTTGAGGTGTCAAAGTGAGATATACGCAACTGTACAGTGCTACCGGCTGGCTACAGTTACACACATAGCAGCAAGATGATGAGGATTTACACAAGATATAAAATCAAACAATAAACCTACACAAAATATGTTACACTTTAAAACTAAATGGCAAACCGTAGCCACATTTTCCTCCAAATAAAAATAGATTAAAAACAAAAACACACATTGAATCATCCAGCACCTAGTGCCGATATCCTCTTCATAGGCCAACACTCTCAATATGGAAACTTGTAGTTGCATTTTTCAGACCTCAAAGTTAAATAAACAGAAACAGAAACATGTCAACATGTTAGTCTGATGTGCAGTCTGTTAACAGTGAGACCTGTGAGGGAGAATACATGATCAGACGGTACCGATGTCCCCGGAGCTTTTGTCTTGTTACAGTGGCCAGCCTTGGGGCAGACATCTGATTCCAATCAAGAGGATTAATATCCATTGATTGTCTCTCATATAAGTGTCCACCTCTGCCTCTGGGTAATTAGGTTGCCTCAGGAGGAACGCCTACGACTCCAGCCTGGGTAGCAGACGCCGCTGTTCTATCATCCTCACCCTACTTGCACCAGCTATCTCATCTTATGTTCATCGTACAGGGTTCTATAATATATAAGTATATATATATACTTCATATATCCAGAACAGGCCATTATGTCAATGATAGGCCAATACAGGCATACACTAGGGATACGACACAGTAGAGCTAATAATAAGTATCCTATAGTCTAAATTACATAGCCTACCCCCATGTGATCACTCACGGACTGCCAAACCTTCACCTTGAACTCCTTCATTCTCATCAGATGTGTGTGCAGGAGGCTGAAAGGTGATGGTTTACAGGTTGTAAGTTGACACATCCTTTTCTGTGGACATGATGGTGGCCAAACATTTGAAAGTCTCCGACACAGGAGCAAACTATGTGGGATTCATCTAGGATCTCGTCGATCATGTCATTGTCACGTAGCTCTCCATTGTGAGTGCCGTCCAGCAGTCACAAGTGAGCCACACACATAAACTACCGTAGCAAGTTGTGTTTTCAGCTTTGTTTTTTCTTCAAGATGGGCTTCGATTTGATGGGTAATTATTGGTCTTGATGGCATTTGGTAATGTGGCTCCGTATAGTCCAGTAGCTCACGAAAACCCTCGCCACTGACCACGCTGATGAACAAAATGTCTTTCTCCATCATTGAGCAAATTCTTTGAGGAGATAACTCATAAGTTTGATGGCCTCCGTCATGCTCTGACACTTGTGGATGTTTGGTTCATAAATCATTGTGTTGTACTACTGCTGTGTTTTAATACTGCACTGCATATTTTACATTTACATTTAAAGCATTTGGCAGACGCTCACAGCAACGTTCATGTAGTACATTTGTCATTAGTTGGATAGGTCATACACCAGTAATTGTAAGCAACCAATATTCTATCAGAATAGTGACAGCATCTTGCCTTGTGTCTACAATCATGTCAATATATCATTCAATCCAACAAAGTGCCTAATGGCCTGAATACTAAAATACATAAGTGCAGAATAGGATTTTTTTTTTTTTTTTGAAGAGAGAAGTAAAAAAGAAGAGTAAAAAAATAAAATATAATAAAATAAAATAAATAAATATATATATATATATATATATTATAGGAACATTTGGGGAATAAACTTGAGTTAAGATTGAGCGCTAGGAGGTGGAGAGGTCGCCAGTCGAGGCAACAAGGTTACAAATAACCTTGTCGTCATTTCAGTCAGAATGCTCCCACACACAAATCGTCTTTCTGCTCACTCAGCAAAATTTGGCCGTATTGGTACATGTGGGTTATTTGCTGATTTGCAAAGTGAAAGGCTGCAAGCTGACCATCTACCAACAGCAAGATTCCAATGCTCCCGGAAATATGTTGATGTACACAATTACAATCTTTCACATTGTAGCCTACTCTTATTTCTCTTAGTTCAGTAATTTGCAGGTTTGTGCACAGCTGTACTTCCCTATGTGTGAACATGTTTGCACATAGGCTAGGCTATTGATACTGCCCTTACCTTTTGCAATGAAAACTGTGCCATTGGCTTATGACATTTTTTGGTTCAATAATTGCTTTCCGCTGTCTAAAAATTGTAATGTGCCAACAATGTGCCTGACCATACCTCATTTTAAGACACACCCACGGCCGCTCAGGTGGGCACAAATGCATTTGCTATTTCAACAACACGGGTGCTGGACGGGAAAATCACATCATTGTCGGCCTGACACTAGCAGAAACTCCTGTTTTGCTTGCCAACGCTAGCCACTGGATGTTAGATCTGGCCCCTTCGATCTTCGTTTGTGAATGACAGCTGTTTCGATTCAAATAAAAACCCTGTAAGACCTGTAAAATTACAACATCACAGCTCTCCAAAAAACACATTTGCAACTGTTTTTTGTTTTTTGAAAGACCACATGTACTATCCATGGGCAAGACAATAGGACCCACTGGCTATATAAATATGGTTTTTCAAACAAAACAAAAAAAAGTAAACCAAAGAAATTATGTAACAAACAATGGAAAATTTGTTTTTGGAGAGCTAAGTGATAGAATTTTAGAACGACAGGTCTTACAGAGGTTTTAGCACACTGATAAATATATTGATATCAGTACTTTAGTAAGTGTTATATCTGAGTATTTTAGTTGTTGTATTTTATTACAATGTGTGAATTATGTAGACTATGTTGAGTACATTTGTATTATGTACAGCTCAGAGAGACACACTACATTTTGTTTTACTGCTATTCAATGACAAAGGCAATTTTAATTTTGAAACACCATGTTTGTCCATTGCCATTGCCACGTCTAAATCCTTATTGTGGTGATTGTTACCACAGATGGTGGTCAAGTTAAGCCCCTTGCCTCATTAAACAGCATGCACCTCTGACCCCCAAAAAAAAACACCACAGCAAACAGGCAGCCTTCTCTCCTTTAAAAGGGGCGAATTGTCAGTTTTCTCCTGAAAACAGCAGTACGTTTTTACATTTTTATTTAACCTTTATATAACCAGGAAAGATACGCTGAGATTACAATTTTTTTTTTCAGGTGTGTCTTGTCTAAGACAGGCAACAACATCAACACAACAACAATATAACACAAACATAGGTCATTAATAACAACGACCATACCACCCAGCTCTAATAAATAACCAGTAAATGCAGTGACAATATAAAAGATGCACAATTTCTAAAAACACTGTAAGTAAAGTAGGCCTTCTTCCATTAATTAAAATTTGTCTTGAAAAACATCCAATGATACAAGTTTCTGCATTTTTAGGTCAGATTGAAAACCCTTCCATGCAACAGGAGCAGAAACCCTAAAAGCTTTTTTGCCGATTTCTGTACGTACAGTGGGAACTGACTCTTTTGAGTGTAAAGAATAGCTTTTTGGGCTTTTTTCCATGATAAGCTCACAAAGGTAGGGTGGCGTCAGACCCAGAATAGCTTTATAAATGTGTACCAATGAGAGAGCCTACCTGTCGACAATGAGAGCCAGCCTACCCTATTGTATAAAACACAGTGATGAGTAAGTGCTCTGCAGTTGGTAATAAACCCCAAAGCACCAAGGTAAACAGTATCCAGAGCATGTTAAGACTGACAAGAAGCATGCATATACTGTATATGGCATTCCCATCATCAAGAATAGACATTATTGTCGCATGTTATTTTTTCTGGCTTCAAAAGAAAAATATGACTTATTTCTAAAATAACAACCCAACTTAAACCAAACTTTTTAAACCACATGTAAAAGATGTGTCTTAAAAGAAAGCAAGTCATAAATTTGACATTATGACACATATTCATCCTGGAAATTATCAATGGAAAATCTATTCTGACTGAGTGAGAAGCAACGTAGCCTCTGGAAAATACACACAGATGCTGGCTGATAGAACTGTGATGTTACATATTAACCCCCTTCCTTTTGATCACAGAATGTGTGTCTAATCAGACATTTCTTGCCATCCCATAACCCACAGGAAGCAATGCGTTAGGCTCATGGCGACATGTTAGAATAAACAGTACACACTGGAAAAAGCCTACATATGTCATATTTGATTCATACACTGTTATGGATGAATGATAAATACTGAAGAACAGTTTTAGCTGATTACACAGCATTGCACTGCTCTTCTGATTTTCAACCCATACAATAACACATATTGTATAACTTTAAATAACAACAAAGCTCCAGTGCTAGAATCGTATAAATGTTTGTATGTGTGTGTGTGCTGTTAAAGCACAAATATGCAAGATGTTAATTTATTGTTAGAAAGTTACCATCCTCATCTGCATAAACTTACCCAGCAAACAGGGATATAAAAGTGACAGTTTGAGCTCTGGCATTAATCATTAGAGCGCAATGAACATTGATAATTACTACATTAAACAGGAGACATGTGTGGGCACACACGCATGCATTGGCAGCCCCGGGGGACCAGAACTCTCTGTCTTGGCTCTTTTACAGACAGGCAGCAGATAAGATAACCTTTAACTACTCTGTTTTAGACCTATAGCATGCAGTCTCTGAGGATTTACGCCTAAATCCCTGACATTTTCTCTAAATTATAAATTCACATTTATTAAAAAGATGATTATTATTATAATTATATTAAGGTAAATAAAACTAAATGGATTTAAATTCAAATGAACATGAAATACACATATTGTGTGAAAGTTAGAGAATATTCCTGTCTATTTGCCTCTATTCTGCCGACACCACTTTGACGTGTTGTGTCTTGCTTCCCACTTGAAAGAGAGGCAGCCGTGATCTTGCTTGCTAACCTAATTATTGCTACAAAGCCCAACAACAGTTTGTAGACCAAACTGTACTTTTTCATTGCATTACAAGTCGTCTAAGCATGCATATTGTATTTAATGAATGGCTCAAAAGGTGTAAGCCGTAAAATACTCTCCAATAGACTATTGTGGATATTTGAATGTGCTCTGGATGCCTAGGGTGTCTGCTACCCATTGCACACCCACTGCCATATGGTATTAAAAAACTCACCCCGACATTTTTGGCTGTTTGGCACTGACGCACTGGTGAGACACATGCAACCATCGCCCGCTACATGCTCTGCCACACACACGCAATAGGCTGGGGGGAGATGGGTGCCCACTAGACCCTAGGAACTGTCGGCTCAGTGATTTTGACTGTAGTTAATTTAAACTTCAGAGCCTTTAGCTTTTGTTTTCCAGAGTTAGAAGCGTTAACAATGTCTCATTCTCTAATAGATTTGATCAGCTTTAGTCAGTTATGGCCAAAATATATGTATTCTTGTTTTAAGTCAGCGTCAATTAACATAGTTCAGAACTGAGATGTAGACCCATATGATTACAAAAGTCATCCCAAAACACAGGCTATTTTAAATGTACAGAATGTTTTCAATATGGGCATAATGCACTAATAAAATAGGGGTTAATTAATTCAACATTTATTTATCATTGACATGAATATGTCACATGCACATTTATAAATTACTGCCCTAAACAAATGAATAAATCCTATCTCTGTGTTGACTTAGCAGGAATAATGAGAACGGTTTGAGAAAATCCGAAAGCAATACAGAATGCGTGAGACCTAATTATATTTTTTATTTATTTTGAATTGTCACCTGGTTCCTGAATTTAGTGTTTTCCTGTACATAAACACATGTCCACATAAATGTATGCAGAACAGGCACAAATGCTGCATATTAATTCACCAGAATGCAGGAAATTAAGTATCACTGTTTTTATGAATTGGGTAATCATTAGTGTCCAAATGCAGGGGAGGTTAGATTAATAGGTTAGCTGTTATTTTAGATCAATAGTCAAGGTACAAATTAATGTTTTTTTCTGACTTTACACTAGGCCTAAGTGAGATACAGATGTGTTATTTCAGTTGGATGAAGTCTATCATTTCTGTGTGTAATCATTTTATAATTATTTATATCAAGGTAAAACTTGAATGCCAACAGGTTATATCAGTAGTCAATGTTTATTAAGGTGATCATTATAAAAACAGTAGAATAAAATAGGTATTACTTAATTGATTCGATTATAATTTAGGCACATTTTGTATTTGAGTTCGTTTATTATGCGAAACTATGCACACCGTCTGCTAGTGAATGAGTGCTATCTTTAGAGTCTTTAGAACATCCTTGAATGTACAACGTTGTAGCATTTACACGTTAGTAGCCTAACTGGATAACTTGAGTCATATTCGTGGTTGTAGTCTACATGTAAAGTTCCTCTTAATGTGAGACTTAATTTTTTTCTATTTTCTTTATTATAGCGAGTGGAAAGCCCCATATCCTACAATTCCCACGCAGACGCATGCTGATAGAAGTTTGTAGGGTAACCTTATACGCATCAATCGTAGCCCGGAATAAGTAGGCTATTTGTATAGTGCATTGTGACGTGCACACCATCAACCCCATTGTTCATAAGGCAGATCCGCCGCGGGTCGCTCAGAAGTGACAGTGACACATTTAAAGTGTTTAGAATAGACTACGCCTCTCCTACCTGTGGCCGTGCGGGTCAGGTGGATGACCGAGAAAGCGATCGACACTTCCAGCCAGGTGACAAGTCTCCCCGCGCTCATAGTCCGACTTTTTAACACCAATTTGCGTTTAGGTCAAACTGCTCCTCCACGGATTGAAAAATCAACGTCTATCCAGTGATCGAACAAACAAGACAGGAGAGCGGAGTTAGTCCAATGTCAGACCATTCTCGAAGGGAAAGGGAAAGTGCCAGTGAATCAAGTAGGCTAAGAGATGGAGCAAACGCGGATATTTTCAAAATCTGCGACAGCGTACCTCTCTCTCTCTCTCTCTCTCTCTCTCTCTCTCTCTCTCTCTCTCTCTCTCTCTCTCTCTCTCTTAGGATCCCATTCACACACAAAAGCCGCACACAGGATGGGGTGAACTATGCCCTAATTTATTATTATTATTTATTTTTTTTAAATGATTATTTATTAAATGTTTTTGGACAGCAATAGGGCACACGCCAATCATGGATTATACTGTAGTTAAACAGAATTATTGCATTTTCATCAATATACAAAAAGACTATTGTTACATACATTGTTACATTTTTCTTAAATAGTATTTCGACAATAGGCCTTAATGTTTTCTCTTTTTCTTTTTAATTATTTGCCTTTTTACTTCTGTCGCAATGTAACACAATCCTTATTGACCACCTCCTGGCAAACTATGGCCACCACTGGAGGCACTTTGTAGTCTGTCTTGAACACACTGTTCTGCATACTGTTTGCTCTGCCAAGGTAGAACAAAAAAGTAATTGGTTGGAGTTCATTTTTACCACAGTTCCAAACATTTTACAGATGACTGCCCTAAGAACTGCCTGATTGTACTGCTTAAGAAAGGGGCAGTTGCATCTTTGTCCAAGTGTGGATTTGTTGGCTGGAATGTGCTGTAGACCCAGTGCTCATCTTGAGGCTTCTTGGTTGCCAACTATTCATTTATTTGTGACTTAATGTGTTACAATTTAATAAGTTTGATATTCATCTGCTGATCTACTTTTACCAATTTATTGTATATTCCATTGTATGCTTATGCCTACCAACTATAAGTCTGTAATAGGCCTACTGTAGCCTACATCCAGTATTTCCACCATTGAGACATTTAAATCTCTTCTAAAAACACACATGCACTCTTTAACGTTTGAGTAAATTCTGGGACACTATGCTAAAACCGTCTTGTTTGTTGTGTATTGTGTTTTATGTTATTTATTAATTGTTATTTGCATTAATGTGTACAGCCCTTGGGTCAGCATTGGCAGTTTTAAAATTTGGTTTATAAATAAAAACTGACTTGACTTGACTTGACGTGTTATGCCGAGAACTGCATATCCGTATGTGGGACCGAACAGCTTGAATACCACTGGACATGGTAATGATTTCTAAGGCAATATACAGCTTGAGAATAAGTTGTTCCTGAAAAGAAACAACACAAAGTTTGAGAAAATCGTGCCATGTTTCAGCCTAACCCTTTCTCAATCACTGATAATTTATTATCATACAATTAATTATTATTATTATTATTATTATTATTATTATTATTATTATTATTTATTATTAACTTTCTGCTGACTTCTAGGCTTGAACTCCGCCTCAAACATCACTTGAATAATTGTTTACAGCTGCTCAGAACAGCAGGGTTTGTATCATGCCTAGATTACACTTATAGTATACATGGGTATTTTTATAATATCTAACGAGCTTTATATATGCATTTTAGCCTTTTAACCACACTCAGTGTTAATTAAAGATCACTGCCTGATTATTTGGATCAGATATTCAGAAACTATGGTTACATGCGTTTTTCTTGACAGAGTTGTGTTACTGCCTTGTCATGTGGATAGAGGGGGGGTTTAAATATAGTGAGGAGGGAAGTTTTTTGAGAAAGAGGTAAATCCCCAGTTTAAAATGTACAAGGCATCAGTCTTTCTGCAGGCTGGAAGACCGGCGGAAACCCTCTGCTGGTTGACCAATCAACAGAGTGGGAGACCTAACATATCAGCACACACTGAGCTCATTGGGATTGTGGGGAAGCTTAAAGACAGAAGCTCTAACAGCATTTCACACAGCAGATGAATAGAAATTATAATGTGTTTCATTGGAGCATGGAAATATTCTAGTCGACTCCCCAAAAATGATGAAGTGAAAATGAGCATACAGACAATGTCCCTGGGTACACACCTGGTAAATAAGCCTGGTGTTGGCAATCTTCTGACACGCCTACTGTGAGAAAAGCAACCATTGAATTAAGGTGCTGCGACCTGGATGCTCTATTCAATACAGTGTGGACTAATCATGATCATTGTGTTTTGTTTTTACCCGATATTAATTTGGGACATGTAAAAGTTGACCTACAACCGCAGACAACAGACAGCCATACAGATAACCTCTGTTTGTGCTAAAAATATCCAATCTGATTTGCCGCAAACTTTTTTTAAATATCCAAATGTTTTGGGCTCAAGTCAGTTCAAGTCAGAAGGCTCAAGTCCAAGTGAAGTCACGAGTCATTGGTGTTAAAGTCAAAGTCGAGTTGAAGTCTTTTCCTTCATTTCACATTTTTGTGACTTGAGTCCACACCTCTGCAAGTTTGTAAATGGGTATAGGTGAATTGTGAATTGTAATTTCTATGTTTGTCATGTTGGCTGACCTCATGTTTTTGTGTTTTGATTCCTTACTGTTTTATTTCATAGGCTACAGCACTTTAGTTGATACTCACTGTGGGCTTTACAAATAAATTACCTTTTAATTGATTTTAACTGGACTGACAATATAATATTGATAAACTGTCCTACTTTTACAGTTTATTGAACAGTACAACTGTAAATATTAGGTTGTATTTATCACGTAGCCCAAAGCCCTTTAACTTGATGACAAAGATGTGTACAGTAATTGCTCTCTGGTAAATCTCCAAATGTACAGTATGATAAAAGTAATGTGATTTTGGAACAGTGAAGCATGCAAATCTATTATAGTAACCACATCATTTGAATTATGAACAGGACAAAATAGCACAATATGCCCTCTTTTAAATGAATCAACCCTTATTAAAAGCTTCACCAACACACATTTCTAGACCTAATAACAATAAACTAAACTACACAGTTACAATAAATGGAATGTCAGAGGTCTTTCACACAAAGGAGTGAAATTAGCCTGGACAGATGGGGAGTAAATTAATTAAAACTAAAATGCATTCCTCACAGTGCAGTGCAGTTCTCGCCCACAGGCACACAAGAATGGTTGTTTACAATATAACAAAATTTGCCCCAAATTTTTTGAACATACTGGAAGGCATTACTGGTTCAATGTGAAAGTCCAATAAAAATAACTGGTAAAGTTACTGTAAGGTGTAAGCATTTCACCAAACATTAAGTGTAATGTAATCTGCATAGTTCATTTGGTATGCAGCAGATGTGGTTATACATTTGTACTTTCCCATCTATGTAGGCTACAGCTCTATATTTATATACGCCAGATGTGTCTACGACTTGCCAAAAAGCTATTATTGCTATTCAGCAAGATTGACTGTACGTTAGAGAGGCACCACCCCTTGTCTATATTATATTGCACATTTTATTGCAGCTCCATTTGAAAATGGTCAATCAAGGGAAACTGGTGGTGCTTTAGGCAATAAGCTCCTGTTTAAAAATGCGACAGTAGTGCGAAAGTGCTGCATTTGTCTTCAAACATCAGAAAGACAACAATGTCTCGTGGCTCACATTTCTTATTTTAAAGGGCACAAGTCAATTAAATTGGCAGGTTTTATATGTCCTCACGACAACACATTTGTTTGAAAACAAAACATTTTCGTAGCGCTTTGAAAAGAATTTGCATCCATATGAGTGTTATGAGATGAGCTTTGTGTCCACATGAAAACCCAAAAAAGAGTGAATACTCTAGTCTAGTATATACTCTAATCTATGTGGCAGTGTAACTTTAAGCATTAACTGCGCAGGCGTGACAGGCAGATGGCGGAGTCCTGGTAAGCTCACAACTGAGTGTTCTAAACATATAAAAAATAACTATTTCCAGCAGATCTTTTAATTGACTGATACTAAGGCCCATTTATGCCTGTCCTCCAATAACAGTTTTGCTGTAATAGCAGTGAGTTCTCATAGCTCAGTACAAGACTGAAATATTCAGCTGGCCTTTCAGGGTAATACTGGGTACCTCCACTACATGGATGAAGGTCCTATGAACTTCCCATCAAACTCAACTTCCATCCTGCTGTACAAGCAGGTGAATCCTCAACCCTAAGCTCGTAGCCCTACACAGAAGTAGAATAGGCTGATGACCCTTCTAATCATGACACCACAATGTTGACTCCCACTGCTACGCTGACGACACCCAGCTTTACATCTCCACCAAACCCACCTCAATGGATTCAACTTCATTGGCTTCCTGTAAAATTCTGTATCAATCGAGCGCAAAATAGATTTTATGCTGTGTTTTGTGAAGTATGTCACGAATCTTAAAATATGAAAAAATATGCATTTCTTTGATAAAGTATTTCACAAAAATATTTTAAACATTGAGTAGCCTATATAGATCAAATTGGCCAAAGGTGTTATAGTGTTATATAAGTGCAATATTGAGAAAAGTAGGGGGGACTCCATATTTATACATATATTGAAATATGAACATGTTGACAAGCTCTACAAATGATAATTTACTGATCTCTCACATTCTGGCCTCTCATACCTGATTTGACTATAACCTGGCAGCCTGTGTGTTGTTTTTGTCACGTGACTCTTCGTCTGAGCTGACTGATTCATGAATAACCGAACTTGTGAGAATGAAACATATTCAGCCGTACAGAGCGCACAATTCATTCACACAACAACACACACACACATCACCGTGAAAGGCTTTATCTTCTTTCACAGTAAAGTTATGTTTTGTGAAATGAACCTGTCCTAGGTACTGTAGCACTTTGAGCTGCAATTCTTGTAGAAAATTTGGAACTGGAATATATTCGCCCCCGGGCCTCATGATAAATTAAGAACAGGGACAGCACAGCAACTCCAGAAATGGTCCATTATGGTTATACCATTAAGATAATGCCTTTATCATATATTCATATTTGCATTTCAGCCATCCTGAGGGTTCTTTTTTTAAATGCAGGTTTAACACATTTAGCCTCAGCCCTCAGCCTGTGATAACTCGTGAAGTAACATTTAAACAATAGATGGGTGAAATGCAAATGTTACTCATGGGGACGTAAAAAGAATTAAAGACACCAAAATAACTTAAAATTGCAAGTTATTATAAAAAGAAATGCATTTCAGACATTTGGTTGAATTACGTGCACTGTTAAACGATCTAGGAAGGCACCCAATCTGCTGTTGAAGAATGGATCATTGTGTGGATTTATGGTTCCATTGGTTCCACTGATACAAATGGGATCATTCTCACTACTACTGATGCAAGATGGTGACTAAGCTAAAATACATGCTGTGCCAGAAATGGACATAGTGTATTGTGTGTATACAGTTGCAAGAAAAAGTATGTGAACCCCTTGGGATTACGTGGAGTTTTGCATGAATTGGTCATAAAA